>JAODAL010024009.1:0-61484 GCA_025379985.1 Phyllomedusa bahiana | reverse complement strand
TCTGCACATTGGTCATTTCTCTGCGTTCCCATAAAAAATTTTGGCCCCATTTTTGCGAAATGCTAAAAACACACATACAACACTTAAATGGAAGTCCCAAATATAGCTGAACACACTCATTTGACTAGTATTCACAACAGTCATAGAAAAGATTGAGTAATGTGCAAGCATGGCCCTCCCCCCTTTTTTCAAAAGGCCCTTAAAGCTATGAGCCGACTTCTAAGAGGATTTTGCTCTGTGACAAAACCCCTTTAAAGGGCTACAGGGCGGGAATGACAGGTAGGCAACTGTCTAGGGGCCCACTTACCCTGGGCAAAAAAGGGGCGAAAGGGGGTATGCAGTGGGGAATTTCCCTTTTTAAAGGGCCTAGTGCCTTAGCCTAGGGCCCAAAATACTGTTCCTTTAAAGGGGTCCCATGTACTATTTGATTTCCCCTATGGTGCTGCTGCAGGGAAACCTAACACTTTTTAATAGCTTGTGGTCCAAAAAAGTAGAAAACCTTGCCCATTCAGGGGTTTTCAAAAAAGGAAAAAGGGAAGGAGGCTGCCACCTACCCCACAGCTACCCCGCTGCTTACTAATCATTATGAACGGGAAGAATGAAGCCGATATGCACCGACGCAGCTTCTCTGTCCTAATGCAACAGTTTTGACACCAGAAGAACATTGCTGGTACAAAAAAAAAAAAAAAAAAAAAAAGGGGGAAAGAAAAACAACTTTTTTAGGGAAAAATTTTGGGAACTTACTTTGGATACAGAATACACATTTAAAAAGTGGATGGACACTTGACAAATGCAGTTTTTAAATGACCCCCCTTTCTTTTTTTAACCCCAACACCTCTGAGTTGTACGGGAGGAAAAGTTTTTAATAAACTAGGGTAATAAAAGGCCTTTCAAATGGTTTTTACAAATTTGCAATGATGTAAGCAAAACAAATGAAACTGGAGAAGGCCATGGAAGAAAAAAGATAGGGATTTTTTTTCCCCACTGGGGGCCTATTTGGTTTTCCGGGGTTTGGGAAACCCCCTGAATAAAACCTGCATCAATAAGTTTCCCTGAAGTTTGGGGGGGTTTTAAGCTGAAAATAGGGAAAAGTTACAAGAAAGATTATTTCATGCTAAAACGGTGAAATTTTGCTGATGAAGAACTTCCCCAGTGGTTTTACATTTAAAAAACTGTAATTTTCAGGGAGGATGTATTGAGCTTCAGGCAAAAGTTCCACACTTAAAATGGGAGTATTTTGTCCTATTCAGTCCTACTGCGGGGAATGGTAGAATGTCCCAGTCATTACGGAATCCCGGTTCAGAGAACTATGGATTACGTCTCCTCTCCCCGCTCGGCGAATCCATCGGGCGGGTATATAAGTGACATGTGAATTACCAGCGGCGTATACGTGCCGCTAGTAATGATAGTCTATGGGCCGGCGAGGTGCCGGCCCCCCGCTCCCGCCCCCACAGCGTAATTGTGGGGCGTAATTACGTCCCGCAAATAAGCCGTGTGTGTGAACATAGCCTAAAGAGGTTTTATGATCTTGTAAATTCATGTGCAAATAGATGCAGATAGATGTATCACCTATTAAGGGGTCATCTATTGCTAGAATGCCCTGTATTCCGGTATCATCTGCAGCTCCATGACCGTGCTCCAGGGGTTTAATTCCGGAGTGACTGACAGCTATCTCCTATATCTCATCAATGAAGTACATCATATGCCACATTTCCACTGCTCTGTGGCTCTACCCCTCTCTATCTCTGATGGGATCATGTTTCACATGCTGGGCAGCAGAATGTGCAATGTCCAGCAAGTGGAGGACCAGATGAGCAAAGATATGTGTTGTGTGTGAAGACAGTGAGTTATTATAACACTTTTAAACATCTTGTAATATAGGGGCATGCAGGCAGCTGTAAATAGAGGTAATATCTCTGAAAGGAGAAAGGAATTATAGCAACTGTAACCCTTCATATTAGAAAACTCAGGCATGGCAAGCGCTAGCAGCATCAAAACAAAGTTGCAAGATGATGAAAAATATCTACTGCTGACCTATGGCGGAATTACCTGATAGGAAATTAAGATTTACGGTATGTACTTTTCTATATTCATTTTAAATTCAGAAAACCACTTAGGATGTATCTAGAACAAAAGGGGCATCTTCTACATCTAGAGAAAAGAAGATTTCTACATAGACATAGAAAAGGATTCTTTACAGTAAGAGCAGTAAGACTGTGGAACCCTCTTCCAGAGGAACGTGTCATGGTGAATTCACTAACAGAGTTCAAAAAGGGTCTAGATACATTTCTAGAGGTTATAATATAACAAGATATAGTGACTAGGATTTTGAAAAAGTGGCACTGATCCAAGGATTTATTCCAATTGCCAGATTAGAGTCAGGAAGGAATTTTCCCCCTAAAATGAGGTCAATTGGCTTCTACCTCATGAGGGTTTGTGCTTTCCTCAGCACAACAGGCTGAACTGGAGGGATTACTTTCTTTTTGTGGCCTTACAAACTATGTAACTAGTCCACAACACTTGTGTGAAGGTTAGCCTTAGGCTCTGTGCACTCTATTGTTAGATGGATCCCAGGAAAATCCAAGAATTTATACTTGGGTCCTATCAACCATCTGTGACATAAATTTTATTTTTTAGTTTTAATCCCATGATTTGGGAAAGGGAATTTACTCTAACCCCAAAAAAAAGCCCTTTGGCTTTAAAAAAAAAAATCGCATCAATTTTAGTATCATTACGTGGAATCTTTACTTTTGACACAATGTCCAAACACCTATTTTTCATCAGGACCTAGATCACTTTAGGATCCTATGATTATTTAACTGTATTCACTAGAAAATGTGAAGCTTGTGGTCATAACAGGCATTATATTGCTGTCATCTTAAAAAATAAATTTAAAATGTATAGTTGAAACCAGAAGTTTACAAAACTATACAAAGGCAAAACTGCGTTTTTCTTGCTATCTGACATGAAACCACAATAGACCTTACTCCTTTTAGGTCAATTAGGAACCAAAATTATTTATATTTGCCAAAAGCCAGAATAAAGAGAGAATTTTTTTATGGCATATTTATTACTTGCAAAGTCTTACCTACACTTCATTAGTATTTGGTAGCATTGCCCTTACACTGATATTTGGGTCAAACGTTTGGATCCTTCCCAAAAAGCTTCTCACAATTTTGGGTGGGAAATTTTTGGCCCATTCTCCTGACAAACGGGTAACTGAGCCATGTTTGAGGTCCCCTTGCTCCCCTTTTTTTTAAAGCTTTCCCCAAAATTTTCAATAGGACTGAATAGGGTTTTTGTGATGGCCCCCCCAAAACATTGACTTGGTTTCCTTAAAGCCACTTTGTAACCCTTTTGGCATGCTTAGGTCATTGCCATTTTGAAGACCAATTTCTCCCAAAGCTTTAATTTCCCCGCTGATTTTTGAGATTTGCTTCAGTATTGCCTCTAATCTTCTCACCTCAGACCCATTTTTTTAAGTGCACCACCCCTCCTGCGCAAAACAACTAATATATGCTGCCCCCCGTGTTTTTTCCAGTTGGGATTTTGTTTTTTGGGCCATGTTCACAGGGCTTAAAGGGCCGATTTCGGGCCGTAATTTTCGCGCGAAGTGCGAAATTACGGGCTGAAAAAAGGCCCCTTCATTTCGGAATCCACGTTCTAAGAAAATATGGTTACGTCCCCCCTCCCTTTCTCGCAATACGCCCAGGGGGGGGGGGTAATTGACATTGAATTACCGCGGGTTTTTCGCCCCTTTGCAATGATTGTTTTGGCCGGGAGGGGCCGGACCCCAGCCCCAAAGGCGAACTGGGGGGCGTAATTACGCCGCAGTCAACCCCGGGGAACAACCCAAGACTTCCAGCTTCTCTTTTTAACTCAACGAACGATGGTCATTTGGCCCAAAAATTAAATTTTAGTTTCGTAGACCCGGACGTTTCTCCAAAAATGGAGGTCTATGTTCCTATGTGCATTTGCAAACATTAATCTTGATTTTGTGTGTTTCTTTTGGAGTAATGGCTTCTTCCTGGCAGAGTGGCCTTTCAGCCCATGTTGATACAGTACTCGTTTCACTGTGGATAATAACACAATCTTACCAGCTTTCACCAGCATCTTCACAAGGTCATTTGCTTTTGTTCTTGGATTGATATGCACATGTTGGACCAAAGCACGTTCATCTCTGAGACACTGAACCAATCTCCTTTCTGAGCGGTATGATTGCTGGACATTCCCATCTTGTTTGTACTTGCGTATAATTGTTTGTACAGATGAACGAGGCACCTTCCGGTATCTGGAAATTACACTCAAGGATGATCCAGACTTTTTCAAGATCACAATTCTCTTCCTGATATCTTGGCTGATTTCTTTGGACTTTCCCTTGATGTTACACACAGAAGCAGTGTGTTTTTGGTGTGAGATTAAATACATCCACAGCTGTGTCTCTAATTAACTCAGATGTTGATAATAAACCTATCAGAAGCTTCCAAAGACATGACCTCATCATATGGGCTGTCCCAAATTATTTAAAGGCACAGTAATCGTAGAGTATGTAAACTCTTGACTTTGCAGAAAGTAATAAAAATGCCTTAAAAAATCTCTCTCTCATTATTTTGGTTTTTGGCAAATATAATTAATTTTTTGGTTCCAAAGTGACCTAAAACGAGGAAGGTTTATTCAGATTTAATGTTAGTTAATGAGAAGAACATGCATGTGTTTTTTTTTTTTTTTATATAGTGTATGCAAACTTCTGGTCTTAACTGTAGATGTAAACAGACCACAAGCTGAGAGAAATAGCATAAATTTAGAATTCAATCTATTACTACAAAACCCAGAAAAGTAAATGAATGATAATTAGATTGCTCCAATGTTTTGTTGACTATAGATGGTAAATATAACTCCCAAGGCTTTTAAAAATGAATGCACCATATGCTCTTGATCAAGCTGAAGGATGAGAACCTGTCAGTTTTCCTAGAAGTCAGATGCCACAGTTAATTGACAAATAATCTGCATTGCAAATGAAGGGAGTGGAAATGATGGCTGTCAATCATGGAGAGTGATCCGCTGTGTTAGGAAAGTTACGACTTGAGGGAATGACCATTTTTGAGGTACTTGTGAAATAAGTCCTATAACCAGAATGGACAAAGCTCAGGAGACCTCTTATGGGGCCTGGTTATGGCCAAAGAAAACCTAGACCGAATCTGGAGGAAATTAATCTGCATGAGATTACCATTTGTTGCATGTCACAAACCTTCATCTCCATGTGCTGAGTGCCAGATTGCTTGCTCCATTACCATGACGTTGATTTATATGTGTGTGTTCTTTGTTATAAGTAGCATTCCAATTCCATTATTGTGAAGCAGCTGGTGTTTTAACCAACATGTAAAGTGATAATGACTGGGACATAGGAAACTGTGGTGCATTCGAAAAAAATGACGGTTAATGGTAAGACACCATTTTGAAGATTCCTAGATAAGACACCCTTTGGTTCCATGACTTCATTGATTTCTCAGCGTTGTGGTAGATTCTCCAAAATGGGCACATGCTGTGCTCTTTGTTAAATGGCTTCTTTAGTTTAGAAAACCTACCTTCATTTCCCCTAGTAATGAATTATGAGATAATAGAGGGGGGTTCTATGCCAACAAACATCATCTTTCGGAGAGAATGGAGAGTAGTAACCAAGAGCATCTCTAACGGAGGAGGACCCACCCTGTCCTGCATCACATAGACAAGCAAGTGATTTGAATGTACACCGAGTGATACTTCATTTCCCCTGAGATGGCGCTGCAGGGAAACTGAACACTTATTGCGGAGTTTTCACATAGATTATAGCTAAGTGATGAGTGTCCTAGCAAGAAATACACTGTGATAAGCTTATTGCCAATGGATGCTTCTTCCAGAAAGCAACTGTCCAAAACGACGTCCTCATGGTGCAACTGGAACCCTCAAAATCAGTATAGATATTTTAAAGGGATTGTACAGCAACACTTTTGATCATGGCCTGCATATGGTGTCACAACCCAGTCCATTTACAGAAGTATCAGACACAGTCAAAGGACAAGAGTGGGCCTGCCTTGGGACAAGATGGGATGGTGTTTCTAGGGTGAAAAATGATCCATTTTCTAATCCTGGACTCGTTAGGGAGAGACACCATGTTGGTGTGTGGGACTTGGTTTTATTGCTCCAATGAAATTTAAATATACTCGAATACCCTCAAGGGCAAATAGCTGGGACTCTGCAGTGCCACCTATTGGATGCAGCATTTTCCAAGTCACTTCTGACGCAATGAGCCTTGCAATGTGAAAGGAATTAATGCCAGGTAATTCATTTGCATTCAGCTGGTTTAGAGTATTTGTCCCTCATCAGTGCACAGTAGAACATGGCAACCTTTTCAAGCTAGATCTAGAGCCTCTCACCTAGTTATCCAGTATTCTATTCTTCACTGATGAGGGGCAAACGCCCCCAAACAGCTCTATACAGATGAATGAAGTAACATTACAAGGTTCAACGAGTCAAATGTGACTTGAGGAACTCTACAACCAACAGGCGGCTGGAGTCCCAGCTCTTTTCTCCTAAACTAATCCTGGACGACACCATAAAAGGGGTCTACAATTTTCTAAAAATAACACCCCTCTTGACCACAACCTATTAAGCACAGTGGTGCCATCATGGGTTAAAAATGCGCCCTTTGGCAACACTGAAATGACCTCTTTAAAGAGCTTAGGCAATAAGCACCAAGGGTGACATGTATGTACGGGGCTGCGCCAGTATTCTGTCGTCCTTTCCGCCCAAAAACAAGCACCCTGTTCTCTCGATTTATAATCAGACGCACTCCAAAATTAGGTGCATTATCGGGCGCCCGTGGCACTTTGTAAGGCACCTGAGATCAGGTGGCGTTCTGGAGGCATCGCACCACAACCATATGACTCTAAACATTTATTGCTGGAGGACAGCAAAACTGGGCGCATTACTGCTGGAACAGCCAGACCACATTAAAAGTGGTTTACCTGAACCTGATTTGTTGTCTTGGACCTAGAAAGCGCCAAATCTATGACCCACAGTAGAACAGGTTCATAAATTCAGGCGCATTCGATGCTCCTAATGGGCGCCAAAAAATTACCAACTGGGCGCCAAAATACAAACATGTTGCACAAAGTTCAAATAAAGTGGACCTGCTATTTAGACAATATTTTGGGGATTTTATCTCACTCGTTTAGATGAGCTTCCAGGTTTTAAGAGAATGAATCCGCAACGACAAGAGAACTCAGAATTTCCAATTTACCATTATCAGAAAGTGAAGCTACTGCACCGTCTCACCGTATCAGCCTTTTAACCAATGGTTTGGGTTAATGGAGGCAAAGATTTTGAACCTTGTAAAGAATTCAGTGGCACCTTAATGGGCGCATTAAAGTGCACTTGTCCGGTGTGAACTGCACTTAAGATTTCTACAGTGGACTCAAATGGGATGAGCTGCGCTCTCCAGACATTACAGTAGGATGCCGCGCTCTTCTCGTCTCCGCTTATAGTGTTTATTATTGTGGAGATGGTGGAGTTTTCAGCCTCTTATAGAAAATAGGCCATTAATGAAAAGTGTCTTGTGTTATTAAGCAACTGGATGAGAGCTGGAACATCATCAAACCGTAACTAGATTATTCAGATGATGTCAAGAGGAAATGTTACCCAAATCGACACTGCAAGAAAGCACACTCTAGAAATGAAAGGAAGGGAAAAAAAATAACAAGATTTGGAAAAAAGCTCTTAAAACATTATCAAGGGGCAACTTACTTCTAACAAAAGCCGGCGGAGGATGCTGACAACAACACTTACGTAGATTGCTCTTCTTCTCAGTAAACTCCGGTCCGGGAAGATGAAAACAGCTCTTGCAAGTTTGTAGTGAAATGTTGGAAGTGGTTTACGAAGTTTATTCTTTTTCAAAATTTGTAGCAAACATTAACTTGACTGTCTTAGGCGTTTTTTACATCCGTGTCGCGGGTTCTGCCAAGAATGACAGAAAAAACAGCATCACATGAGCTATTTTTTCTGCTGAGATGAAGGACATTATGGCAAAAACCCAGTGGAGCCCGACTCTAGTCACTGGTGGCCACTGTAAAATAAGTCTAACTCCAGTCTCCAATCAGAACCTCCAACACAGATGTGAAACAGGTCCTAATGGTATTTGCCATAGTAAGTGTCCAGATAAAATCTGCTACATCTAAACAGATCCGTGATTATTATTAAAGGGGTTGTCCCCCCTCATGGAAAAGTCATTTTAATAGCTCCAGGGCACCAAGTGAAACAAGAGTCATACTCACCTTTCCCTGGCCCCAGTAGCACAACTCTCCTGTTGACAAACCATTACTTCCGAATGGGGACCTCACCACAGTGGCCGCTGATTGGCTGCAGTGTTCATGCACCCCTTCACTTCTGAACGGTGATATAAGTTACCGATTCAGCCAAACAGCAGGAGCAGCGGTGGGGTCTCCATCCAGAAGTGACGGCACATCAACAAAAGACTGGAAGATAAGCCACTGGAACCAGGGACTGGTGTAAGATTAATATGACATTTTACTTGGTGCCCTGCAGCTATTTAAATGACTTTATTAGAAGGCAGACAACCCTTTTAAAGGTGGGTAAAAATCAAGAGACTGCACAAAATGAAAGCGCTATCCTAATCAAACTGGACCTTTCCCTAACTGGAGGCACTAAATATATGGTGGGTTAAGCGTGGAAACTGCCGGTATTTTATAAAGTTATTATGAATGGTACTTTAATGGGTTGTCCAAAAAAAAAAAAAGTTATTCTTCCCTTCTAGTCCTCCCCACTGCTGTTCTAAAGCTCCACAGGGATTCCCTTCTGTTCACAACACAAAACAGAGGCTTGCACTCCATTCACTCACTCACTCAATGTGCATTGAGAAAAAGAAAATCCACGTTTGGTTCCTGCAGGTATTTGAACATAGGGCTTCCATGCTGTAAGGCAGAAATACTAACCACTCAGATACATTGTAGCTACTCGTAGCTCTTGTATTTTAGGTTACTTGACTTTATATAAAGAGCCTCAGATTTCTTTGCAGATTTTTCAGTAGTGTGAGCCTGGCCTACATCAGCATTACTGCTAATGGCTTGTTAGTATCCAGTGGTGATCATGCTCACACATGGGCTCTACCAATACAAAAAGTGCTTAACTGTGATGAACTACAGTGGCAAACATCCCTACTAAAAATAAATGTATTAGATGGTGGTTCACAACAAGTATACTAAAAACCCAAGAAAAATAAAACTTAAAATGAAAGTAACCTAATTTTTGGTGACCCCAGATTTGTACTTATCTAGGTTACTTAAAAGGCTGTTAACGTGTAGCCATCTCAAGACTCGAGTGCACTTTATACCAATGTATGTCGTCCAGTTGGATTGGACAACAGGGTGAAACAGTAAGCAGGAAGAGCTGTCCGTCAGCCACTCTTCTACAATTGCCACTACTAAGAGCACTCCTGGCAATGTTGAAGCTGTAAACTGAAAGAATTTCCCATATACTGCCAATTCAACTGAGTGGCAGACAGACTACGGATGCCCTGATCTCTTAACACTGTAGTGGGACAATCATGCTCTAACAAGGTTAACACTTTGTGGACAAGTCTACTTTTCAGGTGCACCAACCTCATAAAAGGAACTATGATTATGGATCCTATATAGTGGCACAAGGATTCCACATGAGCCATGGGTATGGATTATGTATAGTAGAAAAAGGATTCCCTATGAGCCATGGGTATGGATCCTTTATAATGGCACAAAAATTCCCCATGAGCCTTAGTATAGACTCTTTATAGTGCCACAAGAATTCCCCATGAGCCATAGTATAGATCCTTTATAGTGGCACAAGAATTCCCCATGAGCCATAGTATGGATTCTTTATAGTGCCACAAGAATTCCCCATGAGCCATAGTATAGATCCTTTATAGTGGCACAAGAATTCCCCATGAGCCATAGTGTAGATCCTTTATAGTGGCACAAGAATTCCCCATGAGCCATAGTTTGGATCCTTTATAGTGGCACAAGAATTCCCCATGAGCCATAGTGTAGATCCTTTATAGTGGCACAAGAATTCCCCATGAGCCATAGTTTGGATCCTTTATAGTGGCACAAGAATTCCCCATGAGCCATAGTTTGGATCCTTTATAGTGGCACAAGAATTCCCTATGAGCCATGGGTATGGATCCTTCATAGTGGCACAAGAATTCCCTATGAGCCATGGGTATGGATTATGTATAGTAGAAAAAGGATTCCACATGAGCCATGGGTATGGATCCTTTATAGTGGCACAAGAATTCCCCATGAGCCATAGTATAGATCCTTTATAGTGGCACAAGAATTCCCTATAAGCCATGGGTATGGATCCTTTATAGTGGCACAATAATTCCCTATGAGCCATGGGTATGGATCCTTTATAGTGGCACAAGAATTCCCCATGAGCCATAGTATGGATGCTTTATAGTGGCACAAGAATTCCCTATAAGCCATGGGTATGGATCCTTTATAGTGGCACAATAATTCCCTATGAGCCATGGGTATGGATCCTTTATAGTGGCACAAGAATTCCCTATGAGCCATGGGTATGGACTGGCTAGACCAGTGTCTTTTTCTAACTTTATCTACTATGTTACTTAATGTACTAGTGCATCTCAAAAAATCAGAATATCATTGAAAATTAAAGGGGTTCTCCAGGACTTTCTTTGTATTTGTTATAGGGCTCACACATGTATTATATTAAACCTTGTAATTCATACTGTAATGAGTCCATACAATATATGGGTTTCTCTATTTGACTTAAATTATTGATATCCATTATCTTTTCAGTGATATTCTAATTTTGTGAGATGCACTAGTGTGTACATTGAGATAGGATGACTGCAGGAAAAAATTTTCCATCTGGTAAACAGTCTGCCTCTAAATGTATACAGGGATAAGAGGTTATATTCGCTAAGGAAGAAAAAAAATGGTCTGTATATATTACAAGAAAATTGTACAGGAAAAAAAAATGGAAAAAAAAAATAAAAAGAACTCAAGAGCACGGTGCTACAGATGGAAAAAAAAAACTAAAAACCAAAGAGCCAAACATTCACTTAGATGTTAAGTTAATTCCCACAGAGCAAATTTAGGACATAAATCCCAGAACCGTTGTACGCATAATAAATCAACGCGATTCCTAAACATAATCATAAACACAAACAGAACATCGGCCCCGTGGATTTTTTTGGGAGACATCAGTGTTTACATTAACCACCAGAGGTAGCGTCGGCGCAATGAAGGAAATGTGTGGGACCTCGGGGACTCGCTATCCAAACCTTACATAAACAAACAATCGCGCTAACCACGAAAAACAGAAAGGAAACAAGCGTTTCGGCTAATTTAATTATCTCTCTCAGTAGGATACAGTATTTATAATCTCCTTTTTTCTCCGCTACGTATCAAAATCTAGATTGCACGACACAGGAAGATCTACGAAGGCGCCCCCTTGGAACGATTCATGCACAGTCATAGGTAACTAATGGAACAAATGTAAACTGGGAGTGTATGACCAACAACGTGGTGAAGCACAGAGGGAACTATGGAATATGATTCTGCACCTTCCACATTTCCTATTCATGTAATTTATTT
The DNA here is from genome assembly GCA_025379985.1 of Phyllomedusa bahiana. Lineage (NCBI taxonomy): Eukaryota > Metazoa > Chordata > Amphibia > Anura > Hylidae > Phyllomedusa > Phyllomedusa bahiana. Next base: position 49,833 of record JAODAL010024009.1, on the reverse strand, counting down.
CAAATTTTATAGGATCCTCAACATGTTGGTGTGCACAGATGGACATCTATCATGTGGACGGACCATGGACTCTCAAAGTCAATATTAATGGAGTTTACTAGAAGCCGATGCTTCTCAATACATAATGGACGAGTTGGAAAAGCTCTGACGTCAAAGGAATAAAGAGAGAAACAGAAGAAAGGGAGACAGAGAAAGCCAGAGAGGCTAAGAGACTGGGAAAGAGAGAGCGTCACACGGAAGTATGAATCCAGAGAGCCCAAGAGAAAGTGTGCCAGACAGAAAAATATGGAGAGAGACAGAAAGAGAGGGGTGGGAGAAAGAGAGAGGGATAAAGAGTGCCACATGGAAGTATGAATCCAGAGAACCCAAGAGAAAGCAGGGCTGTGGAGTCGGCAAGCCAAAGCTCCGACTCCGACTCCTTAATTTCCCAAACCTCTGGACTCCGACTCCACAGCCCTGAGAGAAAAAGAGTGCCAGACAGAGAAATATGGAGAAAGAGAGACAGAGTGAGAGCAAAAAGGAAAGCGGTAAGGGAGGAAAGAGTGATATGGGAAGAAAAGAGAAAGGCACATAGGTAGAGTGAAAAAAAAGGAAGGCAGAAAAGGTGGCAAGGGGAGGTGAATAAAGAAAAAGTGTCAGACAAATATGAAGAAAGAGACAGAGAAAGTGGTGAGAGAAAAAGAAAGATAAGGGAAGAGAGAGCAATATGGGAAAAGGAGATAAAGGCACATGAGTAAAAAAAAGTAAAAAAGTAAAAAAAAAACGGATGAAGGCAGAAAAGGTGGAGAGAGGAAGAGACGATAGAAAGAGAAAGCAGAGAAGAGAAAAAAAAAAAGGAAGCCAAGGATGAAATCAAAAGGGTAGAGAAAGAGGGTAACCTATCTGGCTTTGGAAATGCTAACTGTATTTGGTCCTGCCAAAAAAGCTTGGTAACATTCAAATTATTACAGATAGAGGTAAAGAACCAAAGAAAGAGGTATGGAAAAAGAGAGGTTATGGACGGACTGAGGAAAAGAGGTAAAGATACAGAGAGAAAGCCAGGGATGGAAAAAAGGTGTAAAGAAAAGAGGGGTGCAGAGAGGGAGAGCGAGACATGGAGGAGAGGAAGGGAGGGGGGAGAGAGACACAGTACGATCGTACTGTACACGTGGGGGGATAAGTTTGGGAGATCGCCGCGAGTAATGCATGTCAGTGCTGATCAGCACGATTCCCAAATCACCCGGCGTATTGCCCGTGTACTGTACGCACTGCAATTATGCTGCGTGAACATAGCCTAAGATGGAAATTATAGGCAGCTAGAGAAATCAAGAGTGAGGAAATGAGGTAGTAGACAAAGGAAGGTGAGAGAGACTGAAAAGAATAGAAAAAAAAATAAGAATTGAAGGTAAGCAGATCCTTACTAACCCTCCATATTTTCTGCTCAGAAGACCCATCGATGGGCCAATCCAGCACCAAACATTTTTGTTACTATGTTCTGCAATGATCTCCTGGAGGCACGTCCGTAATGTGCTACACTTAACCTGAATAAATCTAGAAGTTATCAAGGATTTCCTACATTTATACTGTAGTGCAAGTTATGGAATAACTTCCCAGGTGGGTCTGTGACCATTGTTCCCACTGACTTGGATATCACTCAAAGAAACTGACACTTTAATTTAATCCACACGATGGGGGCCAAGGCTGCACAATATACAGTATCTAATGCACATAGCCATAAATAAAGGAGGATGATACAACCTATCAAGACTGAAGAACTCAAGGTCTTGCTTTATAATGCTACACTTCATACGGAAGACAATCAAAACCGAGAAAGATTACCGGCACCATGCAAGTTATTCCAGAATGGGGGTTATAAGGCATAGATACCATAGATGTAATCACAATCTCCCATCGTATCATTTCCCTATAATGACAATGTATGTTGCCATTCGTGAACCGGAAATACTGAAATATGAAGACTTAGACTTGTTTCTAAGGACGTAGCAAGGACTTTCGGAGGATTTTCTACACGTTTCTAAATTTGTATCTCCAACCATTACTACCAGAGTATAGACGTCCATAACATTACAGTATAAGCCCTTGTGTATTTACACACAGTCACCAACTTCCGGAGAAGGAATTCATTACCTAGAAAACTATCAAGTAAATCTAAAGTTATTATTGGTCAAGAAACTCTTGAGAAGCAGGAAGGATAGAGCAATACAGTGTTCAAGAATATTGTCAAAGATAAACTAAGCTTGAAGAAGGTTGGAAGGGCGAGAGCATTCCTTATTAACCCCTCTTGCAGAGGCACTCCTATTGTCAGTAACCTTAAAGGGGTATTCTCACCACACTGATTAAACTTTAAACATGTAGACAATGGTAAACAAAGATGATCACCAAATACATTGATGTTGTCATTTTGCCTAATTTTAGAGTTAGAGCAGTTCTAATCTCCTGCTTGTTTACAGAAGGTGGCCGGGAAGGCGATTCCTTGCTGCGTCTTATCAGCAGCACATGAGCTTGTTTGTTTCCTACGGACAAACTGTAACCTCTTAGAGCTCTGTATCCTTGTGGCCTGCTGTTAAAACCTGTCGATTCAGCCTGAATAGCAGAGCTGAAATGTCAGTCACTGCTGTAGAACTACCCACAACCTGAACAAAGAGTGGGAGCCTGAAGCTGGGGGGTAAAAAGCAGGCGCTGTTAAACAGCATGTTGAGAACAACCCTTTTAGTGACTCTACCTTCTCTATCATCATCACGGTGGCAGTGGAAGGAGACTGGAATGCACCACATTTCCGCAAGTCCTAAGAACTCTTAAATGGTCGAAGATCATCCCACGACACTGCCTCTAAATTTTACTAATAGCGCTCATCTTTCATAGATTATTACAGTGTTACAAGGTTAACACTTCAGAGATCATAAAAGAAGCTCCACACAAACCAGGTCTTAACTTCACTGAGCCACGAGTGACAAGAAAGTAGTCTCTAAATGAGAGTCCTTCGGAAGAGTTTCTATGACCATGGAAGGGACATAGTATGGACATAGACCATTAATTGTTCGAGTGCAATGAAGTTCCAAATAACACAGGCCCAAAAGGAAAACTGACCTCAGATGGAGGCAAAGCTTAGGGGTTCTTGCTTTTCCTCTGATATTACTTTTCAGTCCTGCCTTTGTGCCAAATACTTTTTTTTTTTTAACTATGTTTATTCATAGATTTTTCAATAAACACGTAAACAATGACCATACGCATCTCGTCCATATGTTATACAAAACCAACGTATACAGTGCATTTCAACATAACCAGCGTACATAGTATCACATATGACAGAGAACCGTAATGCAGAGTGCCAGATACTAACTGAAAGGACTTAACCGCGAGAGCATAAGCCAGGGCAAGATATCGGTTCACTTGACCATATTGTGGGGACACACGTGTCCCAATAATACTTAAGGGTACCACGAGGAGACGTGTGCTCCAGTGAGATTTAACAACAATATGAGGAGATGTGTGTATCCGCACTACCACCACGAAAAGAAGGCATCGCGCAGGAGGCCAGCCGACATGTTGCCCTGATAAGAGCCAATGACCTCAAAGCACGTACCCTCACGAAAATGAACCAGTACTACTCAAACCAATCATACAAGAACAAAACAAAGACAAAATACAGACAAGAAGAAAAAGGGGGGGGGGGGAGTAAGGGGGGCAAGTAGTAGTAACCCACTTATTCAGCAACTGAACTCGTATCCCAAATGGCCCATATTTTCTCAAATTGGTCCATCCGGTTATGTAGGACAGCCGTCAGATTCTCCATATGGCGGATTTCTCCAACTCTCTGAACAAGATCAAAACCACTAGGGGGGCTCATCCGCTTCCATCTCCCCGATATCAAGCATCTTGCGGCTGTGAGGACATGCAACATAAGCCTGGCTTTAACCTTAGGGAGACCATCAACAGGTCCACTCAGTAGGTACATCAAAGGATCGAGAGGAATCTCCACCTCCAAGACCCTGCTCAAAAGATCCCTCACCCCCTTCCAAAATGGCACCAAAACCGGGCAATCCCAAAATATATGGTGAAGAAGAACCTCAATCAAATCGATAGTCCTTCTGGTGTTGTCCCCTCCTTGATGGGAGGGGACAAATCCCACTTGGTCCTTGTTGAGCAGCTGGGGTAACCAGACCACCAACCTGTTGGCCAACAACTTGGTGAAAATGTTTAGGTCCGAATTCAGGAGGGCCATGGGCCTGTAGCTCGCACTATCAGCCGGGTCCTTCCCTGCTTTGTGGATAAGTGTGAGGTATGAGTGCGACATGGAAGTGGGAATTGGGGAGCCCTCTAAAAAGGAGTTAAAGAGGGATAACATGAAGGGGGCCAGGATCCCGGCAAAGGCCCTGAAGTATTGGTATGGGAGGTAATCCGGGCCCGTAGCTCTACCCGAGGGGAGTTCTTTCAGCACCCCCATCAGCTCCTCCATTGTAATGGGGGCATGAAGAGAGTCGGATGCTTCTGGCGGGAGCTTGGGGAGGGGACATGACTGCAGTTGCTTTGCTTCCACCTCCCGATCCGGAAGCTCCGACGGGAGGGAGTAGAGCTTGGAAAAGAACTCTGAAAATATCTTAGCAATAGATTTGGGGTCGTAGAAGAGAGTGCCATCTCTGTTTCGTAGTGCCTGCGGCATGGAGGACACAGTCCTGTCCCTTAGCTGCCTGGCTAACATTGTATGTGCCTTATTGCCATATTCAAAATATTGTTGCCTAGAATATAATAGCAATCTCTCAGTTGAACGAACCGCAATGTCTTTAAGCTCCTTTCGGATAGCAACTATTTGCCTCAGCGTAGAGACAGTTGGCGTCTGATACATACGTCTCTGTAGTGTCTGAAGGCGACTCCTCAGAGTGGACTTCCTAAACTCATAGTCCTTCTTGATCCGAGAACCCAAGGCAATGCACTCTCCCCTAAAAACCGTCTTATGAGCCTCCCATAAAATAGACCCCTAAGGCGCATGTTGTTTTGGCGTCCCCGATTATCCAGGTCCTCCAGATGGCGCGCCATGTCTTGCATAGTGGACATTTGCGCCGATAAGGCCGGGTGGACCTGGGCCAGGTATTTGCGTGTATCATCATGATCATCCTCCAGCAGCTCAACCCGAGACGCTATAAACTTTATATCTTGTCTAAGAGATGAGACTTCCTCTTTGAAGGCTGCAGTAACATCAGATAAGAGAGCCCTCAGTTCATCCCTATCAGGGAGCTGCAACATCCTCTCAGCCCATGGTGGAGTGCGGGAGAGATCAGGGCTATGAGAATCCAGCACAGGGGCAGGGGAGCCGCGCCATGAGGGAGAACTGTTGTGAGAGTCTCTGCTGCAAGATGGATGGGGGGAGCAGGAATTCCCAGAGTCCCTGCCCTCAGTGTATGCTCCATAAGGGGTCCCCTGTGGTGGGCTTCCACCCTGCCCTGGGCCCAGGACGGGCTGTCCTTTAGCCTGGTTAGGCGAGTTATGAGGCCCTGAAGAAGCCATGGCAACGGAGGTGCTGCTGAGCAGGAGTGAGGAGGGAGAGCCTGGCAGGGGCTGCAGATCTCCACAAGATGGCCGGGGGGGAGACACGGCTGGTACCTGGTGTGCCTGTGAGTCTCCTTCCGTCTTGTCCGGGCCCTGGACAGGCGATCCCCAGGCTGCTGCCAATGCCCTGGTGCCCGGGCGACGCGGAGTGACAAGCGCCGCTGAGGCTGACTGCGCCAAGCAAAGCCAGGGGTCTCCTCGCTGCTCCCGGACCCACGCGGTAATGGCGCCGGCACCGGAACTGGCACGGGAGCTGCAGACGGCCGGGCTCTGTGGAGGAAGGCGTCCAGGACTGTCGGTGTCCGCGACAAAGCTGCGGGGGACTTCAGCTGCAGGTGCGGTCGCTTTTTGCCCATGGATGGGTGCAGGGAGAGGATTAATTAGCAGATTTTCGGCCTCTTCATGCGGGAGCTCTTCTCTCACACGTCCATCCCGTTCGGCTTCCGGCCACGCCCCCCAAATACTTCTTTATTATCTCAGAGTATTTGTCTTCTTGTGATACTTACCTTAAAATTGGAAAAAAGTCAGTCTAAGATGGCATGAAGATGCATGAACGTTGTCTCCATTGGTTGGGAACGCATCAGTTTTCACATATTCACATATGCTTGGTACAACCAATAAGATATTTGAGATGTAATTTAATAAATATTGGAGAGATCTATTTTGTTGACCAAAAATGTATAGAGATCCAACGTGGTGGAGAACCTTCAAAATGGAAAGCCATTAGGTGGCGTTACCTGTGATTGACAGCCATTGCTGTATGCACACTCATACAAGAAAGGCTGTCAATCACTTATAACTCCACCTACTGGACTCCTTAAATCGGGATAAGCAGGAATGAAAATGAATAAAATTCCATTGAATCTCTCCCCACAGAACAATATATCAATCTGCTCAGCTTTTCCCGCTCTACAACATGCTGCCCGCAGAATTGATAGCATGTTCAATAGGACAGGTTCCCTTTAAATCGCAGTGGTAGAAGCCTTGAAAACATGGAGGCTTAATTGTCAGTCCAAAGATTTCCGTGAGAAATTCCACATTCCTGAACAGATGATCCCGTTTACTAATGAATAGAGCAGTGCTGCGGCCTCCCTGAACCTGACAATAATTTAAAGGGCATTTTCCCTCTGAAGCACCATATTGACCGTTTCAATTTAGCAAGAAAAATAAAGAAACGGGAGATTTGACGATAGGTTACTGCAAGAGTTATTTTAATGGCTCGGTTTTTATTTGTTTAACGGATTGTGGCTTTCCATAAATTCAGCTGAAACCATCAAAGGCTGGAGAAGAATGAGGAAATTGTGATGCATTATCAGCCGCATGCAGCAGCTCAGAAACCGTAAATTGACATTTTGGAGGATTATTGTCTGTCTTGTTGATTAAGTTACTCGCCTGCCTTTATTTGTTGGCACTAATGATCATTTCAGGAGTTATTTGTGAAAAACAATTAGCAAGAGGACAAATCATTGACATAAGCAGTTCAGAGCCTACGTATGTTAGGGAGGATTCTGAAGACAACTCGCCAACCCCAGTTTTTTAGTCTATTTTGTGCCCAAACCACTTTTGACGCCATATTCTTGTTGTAAATGAACTGTCGTACACCAAAACTAGGCGCATTATACGGCGAGTACAACACATTGTACTGCGCCTAAATATGGTGCACTGTACGCCTCCGTCGTGCAATGCGCCACAATAGGCGCATTACATATACTACCAATGATATGCTATGCACCGCAAGTTGCGGAATACGCCTTTTTTGATGCGCTGCGCCTTTTTAGGTGCTTTACGGTATACCTGATGCCGGTTTTTAGAAAGTATCAGACTTTCAGACGCACTTTACACTGAATTAATGCGCCTAAAACTGGCATGTATACGCCACTTTCCGGACATGTTGCCCTTAGTCTTCCTGCCAGTGATGACTGTTGTAGAACATCAACCAGATATCTGTATTTTATAGCATTGACCAGCCATCCATGACACTGTATGACAACGCCTTAGTTGTACCTCCTTAATCACCTTTTGCTCATCTAATGACATCACATTTATGATACCATAATGTGTTGGTTAGAAATGCTGGAGAACAAACAAACTGAAACCATTGCTGAAAGAACACAATTTGGTGGTGGCACAAGGAAAATATCTTTGTGACATTGTCTTTCCCACTCATTCATTTGGTAGGCACTCAAACAATTTTGACATAACTCCATCGTTGTAGATCACGTACGCACAAACATGCCGACAGTCTTTCCTGGGATCTTACAGCAACACAATGCGACATCTCACCCAGAAGAAGTATCCAGCATTAGTTGGAAGAGAAAGACCAAGACTTCCAAGTACTACCATGGTCTCAAAATTTCTCATACCTGATCCCAACTGAGCATCAGTGGGAGCCCCTGGCTGGTGGTGCTGGCTCTAGGGATCCTCCAGCAGCTGTGGGAGCCCCTGGATGGTGGTGTTGGCTCTATAGTTCCTCCAGCAGCTGTGGGAGCCACTGGATGGTGTTGTTAGCTCTATGGACCCTCCAGCAGCTGTGGGAGCCCCTGGATGGTGGTGTTGGCTCTATAGCTCCTCCAGCAGCTGTGGGAGCCCCTGGATGGTGGTGTTGGCTCTATGGACCCTCCAGCAGCTGTGGGAGCCCCTGGATGGTGGTGTTGGCTCTATGGGCCCTCCACCAGCTGTGGGGGCCCCTTGATGATGGTGTTGGCTCTATGGAACCTCCAGCAGCTGTGGGGAGCCCCTGAATGGTGGTGTTGGCTCTATGGACCCTCCAGCAGCTGTGGGAGCCCCTGGATGGTGGTGTTGGCTCTATGGATCCTCCAGCAGCTGTGGGAGCCCTGGATGGTGGTGTTGGCTCTATGGCCCCTCCAGCAGCTGTGGGAGCCCCTGGATGGTGGTGTTGGCTCTATGGCTCCTCCAGCAGCTGTGGGAGCCCCTGGATGGTGGTGTTGGCTCTATGGGCCCTCCAGCAGCTGTGGGGGCTCCTGGATGATGGTGTTGGCTCTATGGACCCTCCAGCAGCTGTGGGAGCCCCTGGATGATGGTGTTGTCTCTATGGCTCCTCCAGCAGCTGTGTGAGCCCCTGGATGATGGTGTTGGCTCTATGGACCCTCCAGCAGCTGTGGGAGTCCATGGATGATGGTGTTGGCTCTATGGCCCCTCCAGTAGCTGTGGGAGCCCCTGGATGATGGTGTTGGCTCTACGGACCCTCCCAGCAGCTGTGGGAGCCCCTGGATGATGGTGTTGGCTCTACGGACCCTCCCAGCAGCTGTGGGAACCCTTGGATGATGGTGTTGGCTCTATGGACCCTCCAGCAGCTGTGGGAGCCCCTGGATGGTGGTGCTGGCTCTATGGCTCCTCCAGCAGCTGTGGGATGCAGTCAGCTCCAGATACCTGTGACAACTTACCAGGACCTTATTGAGTCACTCCCAGGCATCTAGCAGCTGTCCATGCTACACGCTGCATTTATTTTGGTTTTTTGCTGGTAGTTATAATAATGTGATTCAACTGTGTATGGGCTAAAATTCTTACTACTGAACCATCACAAGTTTAGTAATGTTTTGTTTTTTTTTTTTCCGTTACTCAACTTTTTATGCTGATAAATGTTCTCAAATGGCTGAAGTAGACTGTAAGGGTTTTATTTTGCTTTACATTCATTGTATGTACTGATTCCTAATGTTTCTTAATATTTTTGCTTGTTGTCATTTGATGGGGGACTTTTTTTTGTATGACAGAGATGACAAGTTCACAAGTTGATTTCTTAAAGGTACATGGTTCCTGCATCTGTCTCCAAATATGATTTTTTTTTATTATATTTAATATTAGTGATTACAAGTGACTCCTAGGATGAGAGTTTTCTGCAACATTTTTAGGGTATCTTCACACGGCATTTTGGCTCAGATTTTGGATCCGAAAAATGCATCCAAAAGAGCTGCATAAATCGCATCTAAAGCGCATCCAACATGGAGGTGCGTGTATGGCTGCGTTTTGGCTGCAGCAGGAACGCACCCTATAGTTATAAATAGGACGTCTGCTGTGTCTTTTGGATGCATCAGAAAGATGCATGTAAACACGCATAGGCGATCACTCATGTGAATGTCGATGTGTGTTTTACATTGAATGTAATGCAAATCACACTGCACATTGTTAGAGGATTGCCTGGGTCCGTTTTAGGTCTGAAACACGGATCCAAACATGCATCTAAAAACGGATCCAAAATTGGATCCAACATGTCGTTTTGAACATACCCTTTCTCTGCAGACATATAAACACAATATATATCAGCACGTGTGTTTATATATATATATATATATATATATACACACACATACATATACACACACACACATATACGTACATACATATAAGCCTGATATTCATTGTGTCCATTGTAGAAATTTATGACTGCAGAGGTCAGTGATTGTGTCTTTAATTAAAGGGGTTGTCTCACTACAAGGATTGCTGCTTTTTATATTAAAGATCTTGCAAAAACAAGTCACTTTGTAATATATGTCAATTAACAGTGTCCTACCTATTCCTAGATTTCCCCTCTTGTATGGGCTGCATCATCTCCTCAGGTCACTAAAGCCACAGACCTGTTTGATCTCTCCTGATAGGCTGCCAGTGCTGGTCGCTATAGATACAGACCTGGCTTCTACTGCAGCCTAGTGGAAGCCAGTAAACACATCCCTGAATTCAGAGTGAAACCAAGAAAACAGGACTGTAGTGAGACAACCCTTTTAAGCAGATAACTTTTAAGCATAACATAGCAATGCCGTCGGATCAGACTGTCCACCTTAACCTGCTAGCTGTAATGAGAAAAAACAATAATACTGCTCCAAAATTGAAAGAGTCGTCTCAATACTTTGACAATAAAAGCAACCTAGCAACAGAACTCTTCTGTAATCCACATTTCCTCCCCAATCAAGGCAATACGGTCACATGCCGGCACCAACCTATTCCCAGAATGCCGCCAGAGCGCCCCACTGACAAATTAAGGGTTATCGGTCATGTACTATCAGTATCATTCAATTAAACTGCCCGACAGTACCTGATTCATCAAACTGATTAACTGCCCACAGACCCCAAGGGTTCTGTAACAATCCAGAGGAAGGAGAGGAAAATAATAAAATAACTCGCACACTCACAACACAAAAATAGCCCGAGCCTACGCCGCTTTACGTGAGCTCTTAAAGGCCCGTGAATGCGGAGCCTGCTGTGCGTAGACGACATATGAGCTGGTTTATTTCAGTCGTAAAAACCGGAGAACACAAAAGGACACAGAGTTTTCCTTCTGGTGGAATTGTTCCAGCTCCAGGTATTTTGCTGTAAAGTGCATTACCCGACCATGAAATAGGGAAATGTGTGTTATGGTATAGCATGAACGCAGCAAGCTCCTATACAACTATATACACCGCCGTGTCATTCACTGCTCATTGAGAAGGCAAATTTGTAGGTTAATTTCCTTGAGCAATAATGTTAGGTGATGGGATTTAACACGTTAAAAAAGTGCTGCCGAGCCTTAAAGGGGTTTTGCCACAATCTCATTTCCTACCTCCTGCATCCAGCTGTTCAGCTCTGTGTCCTCAGAAGGGGGGCGCATGTGATTTGTTTGAATTGCAGATCATGTGACCCAGCAGGATGACATCACCAGGCCTTTCCTCTCTGTAGTCAAAGAAAGGTCTGTTTATGTAAAGCATTGCGAGTAGCTGAAAGTTAAGTTTTTGCCTCCATGCACCCAGGTTCGCATTTTGTTTTTCAGAAATGTTTTTTTTTGTGTGCAGAACTATACATTGTATCTGGCATATATTGCTTTTAATCTACATAGGGAGGAAGGGATGATTCCATTTTGGTTTTTCGCACCCCACCCACCTTCACAGGCTGCTATAAGTGCAGTGTGTTTGCAAGGCTGGTGGTTTTTTTTATTTTTCTCTCTGGATAATGGAGGTCGGTTGACCCGGTGGGAAGCCTGAATTTGGCTCCTTTTGAGAGGTAAAAATAGCGTAGGACCACCCGTCTTGAGATCACGTTGTAGTCGTGGGTGGCTTAAGCATTTTTTGATCAAAACGTGTGAACTAAGAATCTCAAAGTTTATTTATGTTAAACAAGTCACTTTGCAATATATGTCCATTAACAGTGTCCTACCTATTCCTAGATATCCCCTCTTGTATGGGCTGCATTAGTTCCTCAGGTTGCTATAAGTTACAGACCTGTTTGATCTCTCCTGATAGGCTGCCAGCACTGGTTGCTATAGCTGAAGACCTGTTCACTCTCTCATGATAGCCAGCACTGGTTGCTATAGCTACAGACCTGCAGCCTAGTAGAAGCCAGTAAACACGCCCTTGAACTAAAAATGAAATCAAGAAAACAGGTCTGAGGTCAGATGAATCAATGTTGTGAGACAACCCCTTTAAGGTGTCCTTTCCCACCTACATCCTAATGGGGATTCTGCCCCTTTAATAAACAACCATTTTTATTTGCAGTGGTCAACACTTCCTAAATCAATTGTGTGCAGATCCTCCTAAAGTGATTGTATTACGATAGAAGTTATGTATCCAATCTCATTGATGAAGAGATTGCAATGATTGGAAAAAGGTAGGGAAGAAATGAAGAAAGAGATGACATCCTGCCGGCTAAAATAATATAAAAAAAAAAATAACCAGAGTTCAATGAAACTTTAATGAAAATGGCTACAGTAGCAGCTCATTTCTGTAATTGAACTTTGAAGCAGACATTTTATTCCTTTTTAATTTGAGGAGAATGGAGCGCCGCATCCCACGAGTCCTACTAGCATTATAAACCAGCGTCTACCTTTCCCCATGTACTGCCTTCCACCCCAATAGAATTGAAGTCACCATCACCACTTGCGTTCCAAACTTACCCTCGGAGTAACACTTTTGCAGACAAAATCGCCTGAAGGTTCAGCATACCCTCGCTGTCCCACAAAAACCAGAGCAGATGTTCACAGCGCCGTTATGCCAAAGAAGATCCGTCGGAGGCCCAACACCACCAAGGAGGACGCAGCCGAGGATGGCGGAGAACTGAAACGATTCTCGTATGGCAGCCGTTAAAAAGCTGCAATGGAATAACACGCATTCGGAGCAGAAAGTTCTATCTCCAACGGAGGACCCTATTAAACTTCTGACACCCCCATGTCAAAAGTTTTATGAAATAATAGTTCATTGATATGTAAAGAGTTAAAAGGGTATTTCCACCTCAATGATTAGCTTGAAACATGTAAGCAAAGGTAAACAAAGACTATTACCAAATACATTGCTGTTCGGATTTTGTTTTGATTTCAAAGATACAGTAAGTAATCCATCCTTTTTCACAGTTAGTTTCCTAGGTAACAGACCACCTCCCTGCTGATTAGACACAGGTGCTAGAGCACAGAGGTGGTCAACAACCTACAAAACATCTGTAAAGGATCAGGGTAGATAAAATGCTGTATGTTTGAAAACAAACAAAATCAGAACATCAAATTGGTAAGAATAATGACTTATGAGTGGCTGCTGCTAAGTCTTTGGCTTTGTGCTCTTTTTTGTTTCTATGGTAATGAATGTTACATCACATGAAAGCCTTGTGTGTCTAATATATGTTTTCAAAATTTTGTGTTTGTAGCTTATGGCAACAGTGATCTGGGCACGCAGGAAAACAAAATGGCGGCGTCTAAGGGGATATTCACAGCAAATGAGAAAAGAGGAGGGATGAAATTCTTGTTTCTGCAAGGAAAGTCTGTGAAGGATATTCATGGTGATATGTCACAGACATTGGGAGAAATCAATATTCTACAGTTAAAGCGGATTTGTCGCTTCATCAGTTCGTGTGTTTCATTGTACTTTCAGTGTGTCAGCTCTTCAAATCCAGGGGAGTTTCTTCCCCTCCCAGCTGGGTGCGTCTTAACTAAAGGGGGATGACATCATCCCTCCCCTTTACTGTTCATGCTTGCTCCCGAATAAGCGTTTTTGTTTGAGATCAGTGGGAGCGGATAGCACATCCCTGCTCTTCCCCCCCGCCCCGTTCTGTCTGAGTCAACATGTCACTGTGTCGTTCCTCTCCCTATGCAGTCTTATTTTGTAAGAGCTGTATGTTTACATAGTACAGCCCTGCATTCAGTCTAGACATTTGCCTTCATATGAACTCAGAGCAACTGAACTCTTCTCCTCTGCACAGCTGAAGGATTGTTACAGTTGAACCCAGTCTTCTATGAACTCATCCAGAGCAGCACAGATCTATCTCCCTTCTATCTTTGCACGCAGGAGCATTAGGCACCGGGCACAATTCTGCTGTTTTCTGATTGTAGAAGCAGCTGCAGGGTTACGGCTGCTGGTTGTGCAGAGTGAAATGCTGCCGGCCCCTTATTCTGAGTGAGAGAGGCAGGAATGCTCCCGTGAATAGGACCAGGGGCCAGACAGATGTAAATTAGTAGAGCCATCTGCCAATGAAATGAAAAGAGGTGGAATCCAACCTACATTGGGGAACTGTGTTTACAAAGAACGAAGATAAGGCAGACTGTGAAAACAAGACAGGTTTGCTAATGACATCCAATTGCAAAGTTGCTTGTTTTCACTGTCCCCTTATTCTGAAGAACATTTAATGTAATGATTCAACTCCTTTAAGAACTGGGTTGCAAAATTTAAAATGGGCCACTTCAGCACCAATGATGAGGTACGTCCTGGACGACCGAGAGTGGTTGTTGTTCTGGAGATTGTCGATGCTGTGCACAACCTCATACTGGAGAATCGACGAATTTCGGCTAAAGAAATAGCAGACATCATGGGGATTACTCGTGAACCTGTTTGTGTCATTATCCATGAACATGAAGAAGCTTCTGCAAAGAAGGTCCCCAAAGTTTGACAACAGATCAGAAAAGCGAGTGAAAACTTCCCTGCCCATGTGTCAGCGTTTCCGGACTGATAAGAACTTCCTGGATCGACTGGTCACAATGGATGAGACCTGGATTTATTTCTATGACCCTGAAACCAATGAGCAGTCAAAAGAGTGGAGGCATAGTGGTTCTCCTCGTCCAAAAGTTCAGGGTGCAAAAATCAGCCACTAATGTGATGGCATCTGTGTTCTGGGATAAGGAGGGCGTGCTGCTAGTGGACTACCTTCAAAACGGTTCCACCATCAATGCAAGGTATTACATTGAACTTTTGGACCAGTTGAAGGCAGCTCTGAAGGCCAAAAGGCAAAGCAAGCTGTCCAAAGGAATCTTGTTGTTGGAAAAAAACGCCTCCGCTCACACTGCACAAGCGACCACCGCAAAACTGGAGGAGCTAGGCTTCCAGCTGAATGACCACCCACCTTATTCACCAGATCTAGCTCCCTCCGACTATCATCTGTTTCCAAACCTGAAGAAACATCTCAAGGGAACCAAATTGTACACCATCTCTGATGCCATTGCTGCCACGGATGACTGGTTTGAGGCACAACCAAAATCCTTCATTTTGCAAGACTTACAGAACTTGGAATAGCGATATAAGAAGTTTGTTGACATCAGTGGAGAGTATGTGGGATAAATGTCAAGTTTCATCTTCTTATCATGTTTC
The DNA here is from genome assembly GCA_025379985.1 of Phyllomedusa bahiana. Lineage (NCBI taxonomy): Eukaryota > Metazoa > Chordata > Amphibia > Anura > Hylidae > Phyllomedusa > Phyllomedusa bahiana. The sequence continues at coordinate 34,741 of JAODAL010024009.1, read as the reverse complement.
TTTCTGGGCAAAGCCCAAGACTTAGCAGCCCCTCATATTTGATATAAGTTTAAAGCTAATCAACGAGAAGGTAATTTTTCTATTCAAAAACCAGATCTGCAGCAGCTGTTGAGTACATTTTGTTCTGCAGCAGCTATGGCATCGTACTGTACCTCATGAAGAGCCACTTTTTTTTTTTTTTTTGCAGGAGTGGCGCTGTATATATCAGCCTTATGCACTAATTGGCACAGCAGATGGAGCTAAATGCAGAAGTGATCTGTGAGGCTGCAGGAAGAGATAAGCGGTGTCTTAGCGCCAATCAGTCTCGTATATTTGTCAGGTTCTGACATCAAAACACGATGCTTATACAAATATAATTTACACATGTGCATTAACGGGTAAAGAAACATACACATCTATACAATGTTGTGTGTAAATATATGCATGGAGAGACTCATTATGTCAAGTGGATTGATAGGAACCATGATCAGTAATAGATGAGCACAGCCTGCAGCGCCGAGATGCAAGTGCAGCATTTATCATTTTAATGCGCTAAAACATATGTTAAAGATGACAGACACACACATGATCCATACATCACAGCCAATGCCATTTGTAAACCTCTTCTTGGGTTTTAATAGCAAAAAATCTGTTTTCCATACAAATTTTCTTAGAACTGTAATCAATACATACAGCCTTATTATACCCATGTACTACATTGCTCCCCTACAGTCTACTAAGGACTTAAGGAGGTACTCCACTTTTTTGGGGAGTGTTTTTATAACTTTTTAAAGTTCTCCTATGTACATTACTCTCTCTCTGACTTCCCTTCTGTGAGCTCTGATAGAACAGCAGTGGGAGGATTGCTTGATGGTCCTTTTTTTCAGGTCAGCCCAGGTCTGAGAAGTGTAAATATTATAAGCAATAACCTGATAAGAAACCTCCCCCCTACTCTTCCCCAGTGCAGAAAAAGATTATCCTATTTTCTTTTTATGTATTGCAGAGCCACAAAGCAATCATTAGGTCATTACCTACTATTTGTAATGAAACTATGTACAGGTAAGAAGCTGCCGATTTGAAGTACCATACAAAAGTTCTCTCATAGCTAGAAGGATTATATTCCAGCTTCCAGGAATATTGGTTTCAACTAAAATACTCTTTTCAGAGGGAAGTGTCCATTTAAAAACCTTTGACATTTCCCCCACCCCCTTATTTTTTCTCTCTCTCTCTCTCTCTCTATAGGATTTATTTATTTTTTTCCTTCGAAAGAGATCGAGACCTTCAAGATCATCGAGCGAGAGAGAGATCGAGATCTGAGAGCGGGAGATCGAGATCTGAGAGCGGGAGATCGAGAGAGAGACAGAAAGAGAGAGAAAGAGAGATCGAGAGAGAATCTTTAGAGAGAGAGAGAGAGAGGGAGATCTTCGAGAGAGGGACTTTCGTTCCCTGTGGCCATTAAGCCTATAAATAATCTGATACTTCCTGTTCTGTTAAGATCACTTCTCCGAAGTCCTCTCATAATTATCACTGGCAGGATTATACCGACAGGTAACCTCTATAATTAGATAGAGCGCCAACCATTTACAATAGGTGATGGTCACTGCTCCCTCCTCCTCCTCCTTCCACAACAACCTCTGCACAGGTCACAGAGCATGCCCACAACACTGTCCCACAAAGTTAATAAACCTCCCCAGACTAAACTCTCGCTGATTAAAGGTGGTGCCAATAGTCAGATCCTCACTCTTATGATTTTGATGGCCTAAACAAAGGATAGTATATTAAGTTGTAAATTCAGCTTTATCCTAATGTTTCTTATTTTCCCTTTTTATAACCAAAGCCAGGTGTGGGGCCTAAAGGGAGTCCGAAACCTTTTGGTGGAAATCCCATTGAGAATGGTAGTTATAGTAGCCATCTACCAGCATAAAACTAGATTACAAATGGTTTCAAGCTTGGTTACAAATTTTTTCAGAAGGTAGTGATCGCAGGACTAGAACTAAAAAGCTAGATCAAGAATGGTTGGACACAACGAAACAGATGTCACCACTATAATTTGAGCAAAGAAAAAAAATACATACAAATAAGCAAAATGTGATGAAATAAACTAAAAATATTACCATCACGGCCAAGTAAGTTTTAACCACTTGACCATGACCCGGGACATTGAGCGGGACCCAGGCTGCTTTACGTCATCACAAATGTTCATAGGTAAGCTACTTAGTAGGTAATGGAAATGGGTTGAGAAGCATGATATAAAGGATTACAAGGGTTTTTCCATCTGACTTTCACAGAGCCTGCTCCTCACAGCCACCTTCAGGCTCCCACTTCCTGTTCGGACTGTGGTCGGACCTACAGCAGTGAATGACATTTCAGCTCTGCTATTCCTTGCCGAGCCTGTTGGAGGGGCAATGGTGATGAAGAGGCTTTAACATCAGGGCACAAAGCTATAGAGGGTTAAAGTTTGTCAGTAAAAAAACAAACAGGTCCCTGTGCTGCTGATAGGAAACAACAGGAAGTGAAGTCACCATTCTGGCCAGGGCTGTGAGAGCAGAGAAAGATGGTTAGTAACCTAGGGAACCTTATGGAGACAAGATGGAGATACAGTAAAAACTGCTCTAGCTCTGATATAAAGCAAAATTGAACTGGCAAGGTAAATGATAGTAATCTTTATTTACCTTTGCCTAGGTGTTTAAAGCTAAAACAGTGTGGTGGAAATACTCCTTTAAGAGGCTGCTTAGGAATAGAGCTATCTTTAGGATGGATAGTGACAATGTTCTCTTTCGAAGTACACTCTATGAATAATTGGGGTATCTTTTTGGCAATCTTTGGGATGGATAGTGACAATATTCTCTTTCTAAGTACACTCCATGAATAATTGGGGTATCTTTTTGGCAATCTTTGGGATGGATAGTGACAATATTCTCTTTCTAAGTATACTCCATGAATAATTGGAGTATCTGTCTTTTTGGCTTGGCCTCTATAAGGCTTGGACTGGCTCCTAACGAAACATCGGTTTATTTTTCAGTATCTCAGAGAACAAATTTTTATGAAAAGAGTGTTGAACATCTGCTTAGACATTTATTTCCTTCAGTTTTTAATAAACATTTAATAAAGTAGATGAAGACTAATTCTTCACTTATAACTCAACCTGGGACTTGAAAGACTTCGCTGACGTTCCTCCAAACTCAAACCGCTTCCAATATCTAATCATTCCTCCAAGTTCCTTCATCTCCATTTCTGAAGATCATCTCGGGCTCTGGAGGAATTCCTTCAGAAATCGATCACGTTAAAGAACATTGGCTGTAATACTTTGCAAATTGGAGACGAACGCGTCTTCATCCCTTTCGTTAAAGGAATCCTAGGGGTGACTCTCCAACATGTAGCAACACCACAGGCATATCAATTACAGAACAAATGAAACAAAAACAAATAAGCAAAAGGTCACCTAGCGGAAAAAAAAAAAAAGAAGTGATAATTACAATTCCGGCATAATTGCCGCTGTCATTTCACGGAGATCAGAAAATGTATCCTTTATTCCCTTAATACCTCGGAGGATTCACAACATTGGATGATTTTGTGTAGCTGCTATCAGAAACTCATTTTTACCGCCACTCCTGGCCATGTCTAATTAGGGTGAAGTATGTTAATGATAGAGCGATGCGGCCTACAGACGCCTAGAGTTGCCATATTAATTGTGTTTGGGGAAAGAAGCATGAGTTGTGCTTATCCAAGGTAATTAGTGATGGATTCGTTAATTAATACCAGAAAGTCAAACTGCCTTTGTCTTGTCTGCTGTAATTAGCTAAAGAAGTTAAAACTTATTTTTTTTTAAATTTTACAGTAAACAGGCTGGATGCAATGCCACCAGTCACGATGTAAAACATGACCCAATGCTCATTAATGGAGCCACATTAAGGTGGTCATAAACATTAGTGTAAGGGTGAGTGGAATCAGGAAAAATGGCCGAGGGGAGGGATCTGATTGCTTTTGAATAGGGCCAAATAATGATGGCTGCATAACCCATTAAGGTGGACATACACATTAAAGGGAATGTGTCATCAAAAAATGAGTCAATGTTTAAGTCCCTTTTTTATGTTAAACAAATTCTTTAGGAATTTTATTTTTTATTTTTCATATCACTTTCAATATTTTTTAATAATTCTTAAGTCTTGCAGTTTTCACTTTGGCCACTAGGCCTTGTTTGCACTGCTTTAACAGCAGAGAGATGCTTTACAGTAGCTTCATGCACATAGGTGACTTGAAGAGAACCTGTCACATAGGTTGTGCCCCCCTTGCTGGTGTCAGACCTGCTGTTCCCAGCGCTGTGCCCCTTATTCTGTAAGATGCTGTAGTTTTCGTGTATTTAATGCTCAAATCTGTAGTTTTCAGCCAGAAGAGTCATTTGAAGAGTCATTCAGTGTCAGTTTTTTTCAAACCCCGCCCACCTGAGGCTAGCCCCGCCCACCTCAACTGACAAACCGATTACTTTGAATAGGGAGAAACACGTGAATAACTGTCAGTGGGCGGAGCTAGCCTTTGGGGGGTGGAGCTATCACCTGCGCATGAATAAGATTTGAGGGGTAAGTGCTGGAAACAGCAGGTCTGACACTGGCTTGTGCTGCCCTCAGCAAGGGGGGCACAACTTATGTGACAGGTTCCCTTTCAGACTGACTCAGTCCCATTCACTTCTATAGGAGAGTTTTCTAGACCTGCTCTGTGACCTGGGAAGAAATTAGTGTGCAGGGAGGTGAAAGGGTGAACTGTGACATCTCCTCTTGTGACTGGTGGATCCTGTGTTATCCATTCACACTGGTGTCTCCTTTCAGTTTGACCCTATTTGTGCTGATAATGGGCAGACAACTGAGAATCTTTCTGTACAGAACAGGAAGTGTCAGACATTATTAGGCTTAGTGGCCAAAGTGAAAAATGCAGGACTTAAGAACTATTAAAAAAATATTGAAAGTGATATGGAAAATTAAAAAAAAAATAACCAAAAATTCTTAAAAATGTGTTGAACATAAAAATGTGAGTTAAACAATAAGTCATTTTTGATGACATTCCCTTTAACCTAAACTTTACTGAACTGGATGATTTCATCCAAAATTATTTTTCTTTAAATGTTATGTATTGGAAGCGGGAAAAATTGTAAAGATCTGATTACCTCTGAAAAGGGCCTAATTATGAAGGCTACATAGCCTATGGAGGTGGCTATACACAGTCTAAATTTGATCGGAATGGAATTTCATCCCCCCCCCCCAAAAAAAAAAATGATTGTTTTACAGGTAAAATGTAAAAGGAGACTGCCATCAGAAAGGAGAATTTTTGTTAAAACCAATATTCCAGGAAATTTTTATTTTATTTTTTTTTTTAGAATTTTTGGAGATATTTTTTTGTTTATTTTGCAGTACTATGCAATTAAAAATTACATATAAAATATTGTCCCTTCTCTAGCTGTGAGTTTAAATGTCTGAATGGCCACGCAGACTACTCTCACTTTACTTCACCTGCTACTCATTACAAATATTAGATAATGACAATGATTGCTCTATTGTTCTCTCCCCAGGGATAGATCAGATTAGACTGAATGCAATGCATGAAAGGATAATAGGATCATCATTTTCTTTTTGCACTGGAGAGGTTTTCTTCATGCTTATCAGGTGCCGAAAGACTATCAAAACTACTCTGCTATCAGATGTCAAAGTAGGGACGGAGACAAAGCCAGGAAGCCAAGTAAAAAGAGGAACTCTAATAAACTATATAAAAAACCCACAACCCAATTAAAAAAATTTTAAAAAATCATATAAAAGTCGTATATTGCATACCAATATGTGCAAAGAAAAAATGTGATGGTAGTGTCCATTTAAAAGTGAACAAGTAAATTATCCAACTAATGATAGACCATCATTATTGCTTAAGAAGTTGACAGCTTTTAAAGTTTTCTTGCGATAGTCGCTAATCCTTAAATGTATACAATGAAACAAGCACACATGTTGTACAGTGACAGAAAGGTCTCCAGTCAAAGATCATTGCTCTTCTATGGCAGACAATATGGACTGAATGGGGCCGTTCACACGGCTTATTTCGGCGTGGATTGGCGCCGGATTTGCGCTGCAGTATGGCGCCAATCTGTCGCAGTAATTACGGTAATCCATTGTTCTCATAGAGAACAGTGGATTCCGTCACTCCTACCCGCTCGGCGAATCCGCCGCGGGGGGAGAAAGTGACATGCACATTATCCAGGCGCAATACGCGCCGTGGATAATGCAAGTCTATGGGGCCGGCGGGCCGCGCCCCCGCCCCGCCCCTTATTCAAGCCAGAATAGCGAGCGCAATCCGGCTCGCAATTCCGGCTTGAATAAGCCGTGTGAACCGGGGCAAAGTCGTTGTGGCGATAAACATTCAACACCTCTTCACCGCAGAGGTGACAGAAGTTTGATGGCAGGGTAGCTCCATCATTGAGACCCTCACCAATCGCAGAATACCACAGGTCTGTTAAAAGAAAGCTAAAACTTAGAATAGAGCACTGGATTACCATGCACAGTATGGGACTGATGGAGAAAGAAAAGTACAGCATGTGGCTACCTGTTGGTTTCACAGACTTTAAAGGGGTTGTCTCGCTACAAAGAATAGCTTTCAAATTGTAGGGAACACAAAATAAAGACATTTTCCAAATATATTGCATTGTTCCTCTGTTTTTCCCCAAAGAATACAAGTGAATTTATTACCTCCTTGGCTATTTCAGTTCCCTCAGTAACCGACCTGTAAACAAATCTCCCCGGGCTGTTTGTTCAATGAGATAACAAGAGTGAGTATCACACAGGGCTGCAGTGTCAGTCAGTGTCCTGTTGCTGCCAGACAGTAAAAAGCTTGATTTATCTCAAGTTTAAACAGCTCTGTAATTAGGGCTTTTGTTTTGGGGGACAATAAAAGGTCTGGTAGTAGTTTAGAGAAGCTAATTAATCTAATTAGCATCTGAAAGCACACTGACTGTACAAGCACATATGGACTTATGAGAATTAGTCTGACCAAAGTGACAGAGAATTTCTTTCATGCATTCTTTGAAACCCTGTGGGGAGACAACTCCTTTAAATGGAGAAATATTGTGCATGTTTGGCCAGTGCTCTATTCAAAGCCTACCTCACTGTGCAAGAATGTCTGATCACTGATCACCCCCAGTGATCAGACATTTACCACATATCCTGTGAACAGGTGATAAATGTCTATAGTGGCACAACCCCTTGAAATGTGTACGGCTGCTTTGGGGAAACAACCAAAAACTTGTTATTTCAAAAGCTGGTTGACCAGCAACCGTGTTCGATCTAATGTGTATGTCCACATTTAGATCTTATCAAGTGCTAGTGTACACAAGTTTCTCTTGGTTACCAACACCTTTCTCTGCTGGCTCTCATCTGATTGCTTCAAACTGCTGTCTGACCATGGTGAGTCACTTCCTGCTGAGTCTTATCTCTAGAAGCTTGTTTACGGATCATCATGACAAGTTTTAAGCCTTCGAGCTCTGCAGCTTTGTGCACTACAGATTATAAAACTCTTCCACTCATATCACTGTAACAAGAATAGCGAGGAATAACAGGGGTTTGCTCATTGCTATAGAACCACCACAGACTAAGCAGGAAATGTGACTGAAGATGAATGTGGCTCTGTGAAACTGAGTGGCTAGACAAGCAAGGTATTGCTTGTTGTGCATGCAGCTGTGTAACAAAAACCAGTGAGTCACTGTGTCCAAGCTGAACACCACCCACCACTGAAAGTTCCTACAATGAGCACGTGAACACCATTCTGGACCATAAGTTAATATAAGAAAAAAAAATCTTGGTCTGATGAATCCCATTTTTAGGTTTTATTTTTCCACATGGACAGGTACATGTGCATCACATGGGGAAGAAATGGCACCAAATGCACTATCAAAAGAAAGTAAATCGGTGGAGGAACCTTGGGTTCTTACATTCTTGTGAATGTTATATTGACACATATCACCTACGTCAACATTGTATAGGCCAAGTATCCCCATTCATGGCCCTGTTTTTTTTCCTATTGTCAGTGGCCTATTTCACCTGCATTACGCTCCACTTCATGCTGCAAATATTTTTCGGAAACTTGAGGGACATGATCATGAGTTCAAGAAGTTGACTTGACCTCCAAATCCCCCAGACTTCAATCATCTGTGGAATGGGCTGGAAAAACAAGTCTGTATCATGGACGCCACAGCTCACAGGACTTAAAAGGCTGTTCTCCGCTCCTTATTTCCAGTTCTCCCCATTCATGAGGCAGTGTCTACAACCCACAAAAGTTACTCAGGTAGTGCAACTGATCCAGGATAGCACATCAATGCCAGCAGTGGCAAGAAGGTTTGATGTGTCTGTCAGTACAGTGTCCAGAGCATGAAGCAGTAACCAGAAGACAGGCCAGTACACCAGGAGACGTGGACAGGGCTGTTGGAGGGCAACAACCCAGTAGCAGGACCGCTACCTCCTTTATGCAAGGAGGCACAAGAGGAGCAGTGCAAGAGCCCTGCACAATGACCTCCAGCAGGCCACTAATATCCATGTGTCTGGTCAGAAACAGACTCTATGAGGGCCTGACGTCCATAAGTCAATGTTGTGCTTATAGCCCAACACCGTGCAGGGCGATTGGCATTTGCCAGAGAACACAAAGATTGGCAGATTCGACATTGGTGCCCTGTGTTCTTCATGGATGAGGGCAATTCACACTGAGCACATGTTACAGACACAAGTGGAGACACCGTGGAGAATGTTCTGCTGTCTGCAACTTCCTACAGCATGATCGGTTTGGCAGTGGGTCAGAAATGGTGAGGGAAGGCATTTCTTTGGAGGGTCACACAGCCCTTCATGTGCTAGCCAGGTGACTGAAGTGTGTCAGCAGTTCCTGCATAATGAAGGCATTGATGCTATGGACTGGCCTGCTCGTTCCCCAGACCCAAATCCAATCGAGAACGTCTGGGACATCAATGTCTCGTTCCATCCAGCAACGCCATGTAGCAACACAGACTGTCCAGGAGGTGACTGATGTTTTAATCCAGGTCTGGAAGGAGATCCCTCAGGAGAACATCTGCCACCTCATCAGGAGCATGCCCAGGCGTTGTAGGGAGGTCATACAGGCACATTGAGGCCACACACACTATTGAGCCTCGTTTGTCTTGAGGCATTTCCACTTAGGTTGAATCAGCCTGAAATTAGATTTTCCACTTTCATTTTGAGTATTATTCCAAATTCAAACTCCATGGGATATTCCTTTTTTTTTTTTCTTACATTAACCATTTTTAGGTTTTATTGTTCTCAACGCATTCCACTATGTAATGAATAAAGAAGTGCAACTGGATTATTTCATTCATTGAGATCTAGGATGTGGGATTTTAGTGTTCCCATTATTTTATTTATTTTATTTTTTTTTTTTTAACAGTATAGCCACCACTCAATCTAACAAGCAGTTGGAACTCTCAGAGAGAACATGTCTAGCCTTACCCACCCTGACCACCTACAAGTAGAAGACCGACTCACCTGCCTCCTCACCCCCTAGCTGATATTTGCAACACCAAATATCTCCTTGTATAAAAGCAAAACTATATTCTGTCGATTTCAGCTGCAATTTAACACACAAAAACATTAAGTTGAACTCCATGACACATATTTTCCGACAAACTTCGTGAAATAACAGGAAAACATTGTTTGTGAAAAGGTACAGATGTCCGCATGATGCCGAAGGAGGTGGGAGAGAACAGAAATTGGGTATAAATGAGACATTTTCTGCCAATTTAGCCAGTGAGAGCACTTCATTTGTTTGACATCTGCGCGTGTATGAAGTGCAGGTCTGAATATTCGGCTAACAGTACGGGTGCATTGTGAATATGATATACGAGAGTGGCCGATTTGTTTCCTTCACAATGTATATAGCACCATTTGACGGCACTTACGTAGAACAAAAATGGGAAATATACAAGTAACACCCTTATTGTCCAATTCCCTCAACAACTTTTGTTCTGCTGGCATTTAGCTGAAACATTCGGATGGATTTTTCTCTGTGTGTCTGTAACACAATAATTTGTATACTTGTACAATGATACAAGAAAAACACCACTTAAATGCACAATAGCTTTAAGGCAACTACTGCCTAGACAAAATATAAGTACAGACAGTCCAAACTCTATCCCGCAACTGCAGTCGTCCTTTCAACTGCTTTTGAGTGGCACAAGCTTTCATTCACAGATTATATGTAATGATCATGAAAGACAAGTTATAAAACACCTAAAATAACATTTAGAACAAGAGAACCATCCACATTTATGCAAAAATATGAACACGGCTCTAAGGACACATTTATCATGTGTTTGGACTCACATAGTCATAGTCTCTTTTGTGATATTGCTGCTTAATTTTACATCAGTGTAAATTATTCACGGACACGAGACATTTCAGCCGGTATTAAAGGGGTTTTCTCACGACAAAGATTAGCTTCCAACATGTAGATACAGTCTTTAGTCTTTTGATTTTACTCAGGAGAGAAGACATTTTATCTGCTCTGAGTGTACACAAGTTATTGTGGTTACCTCACCATACCTCTACTACCTGATTAGAACAGAGTGATCTCACCATGGTCAGGAGAGCTCACTCTGAGCAGACTCTCTCTAACAAGATTAGGTTTTTTTTGTTTTTTTTTTTCAGTTAAGCAATTTCTTTCACTCCTCAGAGCCCTTGCAGGTTTGTTTACTTAAAGGGGTTGTCTCACTACATTGATTCATCTTACCTCAGTCCTGTTTTCTCAGTTTCAATTTTGAATTCAGGGGTGTGTTTACTGGCTTCTACTAGGCTGCAGTAGAAGAGCCAGGTCTGTAGCTATAGCAACCAGTGCTGGCAGCCTATCAGGAGAGATCAAACAGGTCTGTAGATATAGCGAGATGAGCAGCTGATGCAGCCCACACAGGAGGGGACATCTAGAATTGGATAGGACATGGTTAATGGACACATATTGCAAAGTGACTTGTTTTTGAAAGATCTTTAACATAAAAAGCAAATCTTGAAGTGAGACAACCCCTTTAAGATTAGCTCTCCTGCACTGCTCTTTGTAATGTCTCAGCTACTTATAGAGAAGCTAAATATGCTAACCACTGCTACAAAACCACCCACAGCCTGACAAGACCAGAGTGAAAGAAAAGCTGCCTGTCAACTGTTTAGCTTCATGGTTAGTAAACCGCTTTATGTCCATAACTGCATTCACAATGCTGCTCATTCCTAAATCCAAGAGCAGCAACAACTACAAAAAAGAGGGAGAAGAACCCAGATTTGTAAAAGCAAATGCCAAATGTAGCCTGTTGCCCCAGTCTGAAGATCTGTGGCTCGGGCATCTAATAACACATGAGTAATCTTGATGGCCGCCTTTCTCGTTTCCAGAGACCATTACTAGACGAAACCATTAACGAGCTTACCATCAAACAAAAGCGCTTAGCTCTGCCCCCATACTGCAATGAGACTATTTGCTTCCTCTACATCAGAACTCTATACAATGTCTAGGATGAAGACTAAATTGTATGCAATGAATGCTGAACGATTGCAGCTCTGAAGATTGCAGTATAGGTAATGCAACATGGACTATAACATGGTCCAATGTGTCTGGTAAACCATGAAATGACCCTTCTTACGGTGATCAATTAGACCTCCAACGATAACATGTTGATGGTACAACTTGGTGATATGAAATCAATGTTAATACTTGTAAGACCCCTTGTAGAACATATTCCTAACAAATTATATTCTCAATATGCTTAATGGGACACTAAGCCTTACAAGCGTGCTGCCATTGCAGATCTTTATAGCATATTGACTGGATATGCCATAAAGTCTGATACAAGCGGATTCCACCTCTGTATTCAGAAACTGCCACCAAAAGTCACCACACAGAAGTGAGAGGTGGTCATGCATGTGCAGTACTTGGCATTCTGCCCTATTGGAATTCCGAAAATAGCCGAGCCCATCAATGTGCCAAACATCTGAGATGGGAACGTGCCTTTAAAATACCCCTATAGATAAGACTGCAAGAGATTCAGCAAGCTGCAGGAACAAGCAGTTGTAATCTTGCAGGTTAAGGCTATGTTCACACGGGCAAATTTCAGCGCGCATTTCGTGTCGTATCTGCGCTCTAATACGAGCGAGAAGCGCGGTGAAATTACGGAAATCCATGGTTCTCATAGAGAGCTATGGATTACGCCTCCTGTCCCCGCTCGTACAATACGATCGTATTGTACGCGCGGGGAGATAAGTGACATGTCAATTACTTGCAGCGAATACGCACCTCGAGCAATGACTGTTAATGGGGCCAGCGGGCTACCACCACCACCACCACCCCGCCCGGGTGTACGCACGTGTTAGCGCGACTCCCAAATCACCCGGCATGATTGCAGCCATACTGTACGCACCGCAATAACGCCGTGTGAACATAGCCTAATAGTGGGTCCATTTCTCCATTAGTTGGAGACCAGCAGGTATTGAGTATTATGCAAATGCACATCATCACTGCTGAAACCAACAATTCATTAAAAGAGGTTGGAGTTTTGCCCCATTGACTTTAATAGAGTCTGTAAAATGTGCAACTCAAAGGGGTTTTGCCACAATCTCATTTCATACCTCCTGCATCGAGCTCTTCAGCTCTTGTGCTCAGAAGGGGGTGTGTGTGATTTGTTTGAATGCAGATCCCTGTGACCCTGCAGGATGACCTCACCAAGCCTTTCCTCTCTTTAGTCAAATAAAGGTTTGTTTATGTGTAGAACTCTAAGTAGCTACATTGTAGCTCAGAGGTAAAACTTTTGCCTCCAGGCACCAAGGGTCCTCGGTTCAAATCCCTGCAGGAACCAAACCTGTGTACTTTATTTCTCTTTATCAATGCACAGACCTCATTGAGGTTTCTTTTATTTATTTACTCTCTGACTAATTACTAAGGAGCACAGAGGACAGCAGTAGAATGACAGCACCTGGGGTTTGAACACTCAGTAGCTACCTGAGAGGAGAAGTGATGTCTGAGCATGTCTGACCAGGACTGAGGAGCTCACAGCCCTGGTCGTATCCCCTGGAGACGAGCTGTAAACAATGGATCACTAAAGGAGCAGCTAGAAGAAAAACGGTCCAGAATGTTTAATAATAATGAATGGTGGAAATGTTTATTATTTCATTTACAAACTTCCCACAACAATTTTACTTCGTGGCAAAACCCCTATAATAGGACATTCCCATCTTGCTATTTTCTTTCTTCTCAGCCTCTTCATACTCCTACTTCCTGTGCATGCTGTGGGCAGGTCTACAGCAATGACTGACATTTCAGCTCTGCTAGCTCCTTTTCTTAACTGAACTTTTTAAAAGAACCTTACTGATTGAAAGGTTGTGAAAAACAATGCCAACATCAAAGAAGTATATCTGGCTACAAGTGTGAGCTACCAGAGCTCTATTTTTCATGAGAGAAGGCTCCAAGTGAGAGAGAAAAACGTACATTCTGCAAAGACACACTGTTAGCTGCTGAGTGACACTTATCTTTGATGTAATATGAGACATAAATGTGCTCTGCAGACCTGATAGGATGGTACAATGCAGCATCCAGGTCAGTAACTCTAAGGCTATGTTCACACGGCTTAATTGCGGGGTGTACAGTACGCACCGCAATTACGCCGGGGTGTTCGGGAGTCGTGCTGATCGGCGCATACTTCCGCGACGTGGGGGTGAGGGGGGGCGACAGCCGGCCCCATAGAAATGCATTGCTTGCAAGGAGAGGAGGCGTAATCCATAGTGCTCTAGGAGAACTATGGTTAACCGTAATTATGGGGCGGATTTCGCTCATATTAGAGCGCAGTACGCCGTGAAATACTCGGCGAAATGCGCTCCAAAATAAGCCGTGTGAACATAGCCTAGGGGTTAAATGTTTTAGAGAGATCACATAAACCCCGAGAGACCCTTTGAAAAACAAGGATTGAGATCACCAGCCCTGCCACTGGTAGAGCAGAAAGAGATAACTAGAGAAGCTTGTGTAAGCAAGCAGGAGAAAAGAACTGGGCTAACTCTGAAATAAGGCTAAATTATAATGGTAATGCGCTAACTAGTGACATTGGAATACCTCTAAGAATCTGAAGCCAGAATTACAACATGAATAGGCAAGTTTTATGTTTTTCGCTTTCTTGTGTGTAGGAAATATAGTTACACACTTTTATCCTAGCATTTTGGGACAAAATTGTAGAAAAAAAAATCCCTGCACTTTTTTTTCTTCTTTTTTTACATGTCCTCTGTAGGAAGTCCGAGGTTTATAATATTGATAGTTTTAAAATATAAAAATTAAATAATTCTTATGTTTTATATATGTATATGATGGGAACCAGTTTTCAATACCAATACCTAACAAATGGCTATATTTTCATTGGTTGCATGTTTTTGGGTAAAAACAACCCCGGTTTGCTCATGTATCGTTGCTACAGACAACATACATACATATGATACCAGGAAAATCTAGTATAATACAGACACAGTTTGATTTACAACATACCTTATTGGTTACTCAGTTTTCCAAAGATGCCCAATTAAACAACAATATAGGAGAGGGGGAACTATGTTAGACAGATTTATTGTAGCTTTAGTGTAGCTTTGAAAAACTTGGTGGCTTCCAACTGTAATGGAGGCCACATTTGGCTGTATAAACACTGCCAACCCAATGTTCTATGTGTGTACCGAAAAATAGTATACTTAATCATTATTTCTGCCACAAAAATACCTTCCACTGTGAGCAAGTGAGGTACAGCCGTCTGGTGCCATCATGAATACTTCTGCTAGTAGTATTACTATTTCCATAACGAGCAGATTCCTACAAACAAAATGGCCACACTCACAAGACTCACGAGACAAAAAGCATGGAGATCAATGTTGGCTTGGGGTGCTTGAGGCCCACCAGTGAAGTTGCCTGTTTGGGCCAGCCAGAGGGGTTGATTCTTGGGGCCCACCCTAGAGCCACTGTATATGACTGAACTTGATTCTTGCTTCTTTCCTGTCTTTTTCTCTGAGATAATGGAGGGTCCCATGGGCTCATTATGCCCAGAGGGCCACCAGGGGGACTTCTCATGCTCCCCTGTGGACCAGTCCAAGCCCGATGGAGAAGAAATTCAGCTCACTTCACCTAAACGCCTTGGCTCACATGTACTAGACCAGTATTCCCCAACTCCAGTCCTCAAGACCCAACCAACAGGTCATGTTTTCAGGATATCCCACAGAATGCACTGACAATCATTAAATCACCTGTGCAGTGCTACGGAAAGCCACAAAACATGACCTGTTGGTGGGCCTGGAGGACTGGAGTTGGGAACCCCTGTACTAGACAATGATGTCTTCAGAAAAACATTGAAAGAGAGCAAACTATGGTCAAAATAATGGCTATACCCAGTCTCCTCACAGAGCCAATAGCATCTTTATGGAGAAAAAAAGTAGTCTCAAGAAAAATTGATGTGAGGTTTGATACTTACATTCTGGTACCACACCCCAGCGTTATTACACAATCTCAATCCCACAATTCAAAATGTCTGCTGGAGATGTGACGAACCAAATGGGCATTTATATCATATTTTTTGGACCTGCCAGAACTTACAGGGTTTTAGGGTCCAGGTTTGTGAGTTAATCTATAAGGTGTCAAGTGTTTCTACTCCTCAAGCCAATTAATAAAAAGGTAATGAAGCTTCTCCTCCATATTCGTACAGCTGCGAGATGCTTAATCTCTAGGCACTGGAAGCGTAAGGATCCCCCAACGTCACTCCAGTTGATCCAACGAATTAAGGATATTAAAATTATGGAGCATCTTACAGCTCTTCAAAACAACGCCTTAGATGCATTTGAAGCAGTGTGGCTATTGTGAGATACTTATATTCTTTGACCTAAATGACAACAGGGGTGGAAACTTGTTGAGGTTGGATTTGAGATTTAAGGTTTCTCTTTACAATAAGGGTATGTTCACACGGCATAATTGCGGGGCGTAATTACAGCCCGGAATTACGCTGGGACTTCAGGAGCTCGGGAGAGGGAGGGAGGGGGGTAACCAGCTGGCCCCATAAACATTCATTACTAGTAATTAACCGAGCGGGGAGAGGAGGTGTAATCCATAGATCTCTATGAGAACTATGGATTACTGGGACGTATCTCGCCCCGTATTGAGTGCAGTATGCCGCAAAATATGGGCCGAAATATGTCCCAATTTAAGTCGTGTGAACATAGCCTTAGACTTTGGAGTAGTCCCTTTCTTTTCTTCTCTTCTTTCAAAATGGGACCTTGGATACCCCCTCCCGTTGTGTCTTGTCACGTCTTCTATGTGGTTCTGTTTTTTATAGAATGTTAACTCTTCTTGGTACTTACAGTATTAGTAATGGTTGTTAACCGTATTTGACTCCTATTACTGTTTAATACATATGCTATACTTGTCAATCGTCCATGCTCAACGGTAAGTTTCTTCCTATTATGTATGTTTATTATGAAAAATTTTAATAAAAATACAGTTGGAGAAAAAAATTGATGTGAGGTTTGTTAGGCGTTTTTTTCTTCGTTTAGATTTTAGGTTCAGTGGTGCTTTAAATTTCTACATTTCCTATCTTGTAGATTGATAAAGAAAGGGGGTGAGAGATGAAGACCGATAGACACGGGAGAGACCAGGAATACAGCTCCAAAACATTCATATTATATATTTTATATTCTAATATTATTCAGCACTTTTAGATCCGATTCTCAGAAGTATAGTTGTCAAGCAGAGAATTGCTACACATCTGGGTGGGTGGATGAAAGAAGAAGTGTCGCACAAGTCATTATTTTGACTTTGACAAAAGATGGACCACTTCCTCATCTGAAAGGCTAATTGAATAACAGATCTGTATGCCATCTAGATTAGGTTATAAGGCAGTTCTCTTTTTTTTTTTGCTCCATCACAAATTAAAGTTATATTTCAGCAAAATGAATCCTTACTTTTCCCCGAGGGCACATGGGCCATTAGCAAAGACGCAGATCCCAGAGGATATCCACAAACCTTAAGCTAAATGAGAGACAATGAAAACATGACAGACTGTACAATCTATACAGTCTGTTCCCCCGCACCAGTTAAAAAGCCCCTGGGGCAGCCCTTAATCAAACCTCGGTGAATTACACTAAACTAACAGGGCTTAGCTCTTTCACAAAAATAGAAGAAAAAAAAATGAGATAGATCGGTTAAGTTATATTTGGAACTGTGAGATTTTACATGTCGGTAATTTATCCTCGTTACAACCGCTGGGACTCACGGCTGAATGGTGGAGCACAAGTTATGGAACGGGGATAGAAAAATCTCATTAATGCTTACAACTCACGGGACAAATTAGATATCAGACCCTAGGAACTAAGGAATTCTTTGGGGTGGCATTAACAACTTTGGGTAGGTTGTCAGGTTAAAGACTAAAGAAAGGCGAAGAGAAGCTTCGCCTAAAACTTGTACCACCACCACCAGTAGATTTACACTGGCCAGTTATCTCAAAGATTCACTCATTTCTGAACATTTAGGAGGTCACATTCTCATGTTGCGGTTAATGCATCTGTTAGAAACCCAACAATCATGACGAGACCAATGGCCACATAATGTTTCTGTTATTAGAAGCAAAATCAGGAGGTGTTACACAACTGCATGTGGGTGTAGCTGCGTCAGGATAAAGTGACCATAACGCAAGAACATATTTGGCCCAGGCGTCTGGAGAAGACCTATAATACACTTCTGATCTGCACTGATCATTCAAGGGGTTATCTCGTTACAGCATTTGGCAGCCTTTTCTGCTGGTTGCCAAGTGGAGCTTGTGAAATGGAGCGGTGTGTTTGTCCTCCCAGCAGGGAGTATTTTCACTCTGCAGCCACGCCCCACAGTGTGCACATGATGATTCATTCTGTGTGAACGGGGGAAAGGGAGAGGTGCTCAGCTGTCAAGAGACTAAGGCTTTGTGCACACAGAAAATGACAGAATGCTGTCCGTATTTGCTGTGTACACATAGCCTAAGGAATCATTGGAAGTGAAAAGCTAAGTATAACTCGATAGGATATCTAAATTTCGCGCTCTCTACATACTTAGTAACTAGAATGGGCATTTGACATTCAGAAGCCTGGGAAAGATGGGTGCTTTTTTTCTCCATCTTTTTCTCTCACATAGTGATATATCATGCAGATTATTACACCTCTGACCTCTACAGAAAAACTATACGCTTTATCTTTGTGTTTACATGGGACTGCATATCTGTCTCAAGTTTTGTACGTGGGACTGCACAGTACAGCTGTGTTCTCTCTGTGTTGTACATGGGACTGTGCATCTGTCTCACAAAGGTGCTGCACATGGGACTGCGCATCTGTCTCACAAAGGTGTTTTACGTGGGACTGCACAGTACAGCTGTGTTCTCTGTTTGTGTTGTACATGGGACTGTGCATCTGTCTCACAAAGGTGCTGCACATGGGACTGAGCATCTGTCTCACAAAGGTGTTTTACGTGGGACTTCACAGTACAGCCGAGTTCTCTCTCTCTCTGCACTATGCTGCTTCAACATGCTTTGCGTGCTCCCGACTGTGACCTGTGCAATATGCTGCATCAACATACTTAGATTTTTATTCCCCTCATTTTAAACTAAGATCTTTATAGTGAGACAACCCCATTAAATGCTGCTCATAGTGGTCTCTGTATCTTCACAGGGAATTGCTGCCAATAGCACACCACGAAGGTACTTGCTAAAAGAACCCTACTAATTGGAAACATCCATCAGTCCCTACACTACAATGTCTACTGGTTCCAAAGGTCATGGACTGTAATGGGGCCTTAAAGGGTTGTCCCATTAGATAGTGCTACCATGAAAGTCAGTGGGACACAAAGGGTCTCTTACAGAAAATAGCAAGAATAATGCACATGCATATTTAATGGAGTTACTGAAAAAATCTTGAAAATACTTTACTTATCGAGAGCTTTCCTCCGATCAACATATAAGGTAATGTAACACTTACCAGTTCTGCCCTCTGCTTTTGCAAACCACTTTCTTCCAGAGCCTGAGACAGCTGAACCTGAAACATTAACAGAAAAAGAATATAAGGAGAGCATCCCTATAGACATTAGGCAGTAGCATTGGAGACCATTTGTAACGTTTATGGTGTTGTCTCACAAAGCCAACTTTTTTTTCCATAGGCTTTCAAAGGGAATATAGGGTCTCCCTGCTCTGACCCTCTATTTATGAATCAGAACAAAGGGGTCTTTTTCTCTGACCTAGTCCTGTTTATGTGTATCACATGATTTATTGGCTATACACATATGGTTAGCTGCAGCTGCTCCTGGTAAGTCCAATGGGACCAAAGCAACCAAGTTAAAGGTCATTCATAAAACATAGGACCTTATGTCTCTGATGCTCATAGCAAATAATCAGAGCCCATAGCAACCAGTCAGAGCTAAGCTTTCATTCATATAGTGCTTTGGATGCTTTGAGCTCTGATCGGTTTCTATGGGTAACAAAGACAGTCTTATCGCTAGACAGTTTTCATACATAAGGCTCAACGGGCCTCATTTATCAACTCTGTCTAGCAGTAAGGCCCCGTTCACACGGCGGTTTTGGCCGTTTGTTTCGCCAAAACCTCGTCGAACCTCGCTGCGTCAGGAGACGCGGGTTTGCGGCGCGGGTGCTGGGTGTGGTCTTGGCGCGAGTGTGGCGTGGTTTGGGGCGCGGCTTGCGCCGAGGGTTTGCCCCCATGCAAATTAATAGCAAGGGGCAAACCGCGCCGCGAGCCACGGCCTGGCCGCGCACCACACGCGGTGCCACTCGCGGCAGCTCTGCGCGACCGCCGCACCACACGCGGTGCCACTCGCGGCAGCTCTGCGCGACCGCCGCACAGAGAACTCCCTGTCAAGAATTGGAAACCATGTTAATAAACTAGGCTCGATTTGGCCGCGTGAACCGCGTCGGAACCCGCGGCCATAACCGCAGCCAAATCCGTCGTGTGAACAGGGCCTAAGACTGTCCTTGTTGCCCACAGCAACCAATCAGAGCTCAGCTTTCATTTGTGATACTGCTCTGGAAAAATGAAAGCTGAGCTCTGATTGGTTGCTATGGGCAAAAAGGACAGTCTTACCGCCAGGGCTGTGGAGTCGGCAAGCCGAAGCCCCGACTCCGACTCCTCAATTTCCCAAACCTCCGACTCCCTCATACACGGCGCATGTTTAAGTGATAACTTTACTGTAGTAAAATGGTAACATCAGGCTGTTTATCCCCTTATGATACAATTATCAAGCTATTAAGGTAGAACAGACACTGAGAAGCAAAATGGTAACAATGTTTTGATCTTTTGAACACTTGTGGGTAGAGTTAAAGAAAAAGCTGTATTTGTATCCAAATCCAGTCTGCACCAACATTGGGAATGTGTAGAAGAGACCTGGGATCAGATTTTGATCAAGACCTGCTTTAATCTGATCCAGAGCCCAGAAGGATTCAAGCAGTATTGAAAACCAAAAGGTGGATTTCCCAAATACTAACAAAATAATAAAAATTAACATTTTGATTTTTAGGAGCAAAACAGTAACAATGCAGTTACAGGAAAGAATCTGCAGAACTAAGCAGATGCTAAATACTTGCAAGTCACATTTATGTATAAGATCGGTAAGATGACTGTATATAAAATTACAGTAGCCTCATGTACAAAGCTGTAGTGGATGGTGAGATATGGAACCTGAAAGTCACAAGTTCATACCATTGTTACCATTTTGCTTGTCAGTGTAAAATATATTTATTGGATATGACTTTAAAACACCAAAAAATTGTAAATATGCAGAACACTGCAGGAAAATTTGTGGAGTCTCTGAATTTGTTCTGAGAAATAGCATTGCCTACACCAGATCCTGCATACATGACCTCACATCTGATCTCATGATTTCCAGGCTACAGAACGGCCTCTCTACACTAACTTGGGTGGGGTGCAAAGCGGTGACCAAAGGGGCAACATCTCTAACAATGTCAGGGTATAAAGGAATTGCCTCAGCCACAATCAGGTCTGATGAATGGTTGATCGTCTACTTCTTTGAAAGCAGATGAAAAATTTTGCTAAAATCTGTTTGCCATGGGAGCAGAATCTTTCCCCTGGGGCAGCGCTTTGCCTGCTCCATGTCATCAATTGCACTCCTCATGTGATGAGGCTGAAGATATGGGAGCAGCAGCACCGGCAGGACCCAATTCCTCTTGCTCATTGCACTGCATCGAACTGGACCAACTAATTATATATTTTGGGAGTCGGTCCATTTTATGACGACTCCGACTCCTGCAAAATAGGCACCAACTCCGACTCAACGACTCCGTCTCCAACTCCACAGCCCTGCTTACCGCTAGACAGTTTTCATAAATGAGGCCTATTGTCTTCATAAAGACACAATCATTGACCTCTTCAGTCATGAATTTTTACAATGGATACAATGAAAATCTGGCTTCTCTTTCTCTGGCCAAATATTACATTAAAATACATCAAGAAAAAAAAATATATATATATATAAATATATATAAATATATATATATATATATATATATATATATATATATATATATATACATACATACATACATATATATATAATATATATATATATATATACACACACACCCACGCATCTTGCATTCAAAGTGCAAACTTGAAGTGGAAACAGTTATCAGAAAAATCTTTCTACAGTCGTCTTTATGTATTTTGACTTAATTTTCTGCCTAATTAAGGTTTTATTTTAAAGATTGTAAGTCTTGCATATAAATAAGAGCCTTTGCAAATGAATTTTCATTATCGTGCATTTAAACAGTCAATTTATCTTTTAACCAGGATTGCTAATGCGGGAAGATTCCAGTCTAATGAGGATTTTGAACTACACATAAAAGAAGAGGCTTCTATCGATACGGAAAGAAACAAAACAGTTTTGGGACAATTACCAACTCTCTGAAATAGTCACAAATACTCTTTGAGTTTCCTTCATTTGAACGTTAATTTCTGGCAAGAGACAATAGACGCTAATAAAGCATTATCATCACTTTCAGATGAGGATATTTTCATTCTGCATTCCCGTTTTATCAAAACCTCTCTTATAGCAAACTCCAGTACTGCAGAGAATAATACATAGAATCATTTCAATGAGCAATGACAGACACAGACTTCCAATTACACAGCATTAATTGGGTTGCACATAAAATAAGTAGATTAGAAATACAGAATATAATTATTACTACAACCCGACCCCGTAGACCACTTATCAGACACAGGGCTGATGAGCTGGATTCAGTCCTACACATCATCATTTTATTTGGACCTCAAGAGCTTAAACACAGTGAGCAGGGATGGACAAGGTCCAGACGCAGAAAGACTGGCTCTCCTCTCTTCCTGGAGAACACAGCCAGTACTTGGCAAAGGCAACAGTCCCAGCAAAGGGAGCAGGCATCATCTTGAATTCGGAGCTCCAACGCACACCTCGTCCATGTCCTGTTTCGCAAATTACAGATGGTGGCACAGCTCCAACAGGTCTACCTAGGCACCATAGCCTCCCACCAAGGTTGGAAGCTTGGTGCTAAAGAGGTGGAAGGGGCTGGATATTATATAACTTTAAAGGATATATTGGCCTTTTACTGACCATATAGTGCACCATGTCCCTTTGAGGACAACCATAATGTGGATGTGGCGCTCAAGGAAAAGGACTGTGATACCCCTACACTAGACCAATGGTGGAGATGTAAAAAAAGAACAAGAAATATGGGGAAAATATGTCTATAGCCCTCTCAGGTCAACATCTATCAATTTTATATCTGTTTTGTAACATGTTGCTTTGGAACAACCAAATTCCCACTGACCAAGAGAAAGCTAAAGAAAGCTGCTAGGGAAAAGCCTATGGATATCCAGTCGTATGGATACTGCCATGACCAACCACAGTAGGGTCATGAATCTTCAAGGGTACAATGCTAAAACGTAATCCAATGAAGGTCAATGTCCAAGATACATGACTTATGTGGTATTGTTTTCAACGGGACGGGCACTGTTATGTAATGGCCTGTTTTTGACTGCAACTTTTAAAGGTCATGATGTGCCGCCCAATTAGGTTAGGTCAGAGGTCCCATATTATGGGTGTAACCTTTTGAGAAACAATGTACCCCTGAAGCCACTTGTGTAGTACAAAACTAAAGCTGGCTGTATGGTCAGTCAGCCAAAAGCTTTTTGACCCAAACCTCCTAAGCAGTCTTGGTTTGCCCAATCGTGCATGTGTTTTCAACAGAGATAGGGAAATAAGCCCAAGGCAGGCACCTATGTAGGAGATTTATCTTCCTTGAGAACAAAAATCCAACATGCTCGATCCTAAATGTGCTTGGGGGTATCCCGGCTCACCTCTAACATCATGTCAGATCCTGGACACCCCCATGGACATCAGAAATCAGCAGTTTCGGCCAATATTCATCTAATGTGTATGGCCAGTAAAGCTAGTTAAAAAATCAGTTAAGACATGTCAGACTGTGCTCCAAACTCAGAGAGCGCTAGATAAGCCTCAGAAATCAGATTTAATACAAGTATAAGCAGAAACATAAACCATGCAAGGACATACTAAATAAAAATAAACAATATAATAAAACTAAAGCACCAATGTGTTAAATTCACAGTAACTATCAGTCCGAGGTGTTAAGAACTTATCCCAATATTCAATAGCTTTTAATGGACCGATGAAAAGAGTCGGCACAGAAGCCATCATAAACTATTTAGTACACTGTTAATCTGAAGCACCTTTCTGATTTGTGATTGGGATTCATAATGAGGTATCACTGTTCTGTCCATGTCTTCAAGCACATGCCTCCAGGATTGTCTAGAAGCCATTTTAAAGCAGATGCAAATGTGCAATTAGTAAGCAATTAAAGCCCAGCAAGGTCTGTTCTACTGGACTATTGATGAACATTTAGGACAAGCTTTCCAAGACACAATTTGCCTTGTCACAATAGATCATTAATGTTCAACAATATTAACATACTAATCGACCTGCCTTACTATAGGTAATCAATTGTGATTGGCCTGGAACAGTTACCGAGAAATGTTGAGGACGTGTTGGCTTTATTAAAATGGTTAATAATGAATAAGCAGAAAATATTTCTTCCTTGGTTGTGTCTTCGACAGCAAAGAAGAGTTGTATGGTTATGGAAAAAGGTATTTTTCTCCGTTTCATGGGTACAGTACAGCTTGGAAATTAGTTTATGGATAATATCCGACTCTTTACAGATCTACTCTAATTTCACAGAAAACCTCTTGAAAGCCCCACTAAGTTGATATGGGTTGTTTAGTAGAGACTCTAAATTATCATTCTGTCTTCATGTGCTTGTTACTGCAAACATCATGATTTGGAAGTATGCATTTAAGGGTTAGCCAAAACAGGACATTCCTTATTAGGTCACATGGACATCACAAAGGGTGGACTACTATGCGACAGAAACGAGATCCTCTCTGTAAATACAGCACTGGCTCTTGCAGGTTCGACACGTTCATGTTTTAAATAGAAAGTCACTATTTGGTTACATGCTTTGAGTACCGTTCATGAGACAACACCTTTAGTGAAGTGAAGGTCCTGTTAGAGTTGGTCAGTTTACAGCGATGACTCCGTCCATTGTGCCATCACTCCTTGCTCTGTTTCTAATGAGATAGACATATGGACGTAAGCAGAAAACCCTATGTGCAGATAAAATCTCTCTGATCTCCTAAGGTAAAAATCAAAAGACAAATGTACACTGCTCCAAAAAATAAAGGGAACACTTAAACAACACGATGCAACTCAAAGTCAATCACATCTGTGAAATCCACCTGTCCAGTTATGAATCAACACTGATTGTGAATCAATTTCTGCTGCTGTTGTGCAAATGGAACAGACAACAGGTAGAATTGATAGGCAATTAGCAAGACAACCCCTATCAAGGAGTGGTTCTGCAGGTGGTGACCACAGACCATTTTTCTGTTCTCATCCTTTTTGGTGGGTGTTTTGGTCACTTTTGCAGTTTGTCATTGCTCTCACCCCTAGAGGTAGCATGTAGCGGTGTCTACAAGCTACAGAAGTTGCTCAGGTAGAACCGCTTATCCAGAATGGCACATCAATGAGAGCTGTGGCAAGAAGGTTAGCTCTGTCTGTCAGCGTCCAGAGCATGGAGCAAATACCAGGAGATAGCAGGCCACTAATATCCATGTATCTGCTCAAACTGTCATGAACAGACTCCATGAGGGTGGTATAAGGGCCTGACATGCACAAGTCGGTGTTGTGCTTGCAGCCCAACAACGTACCGTGCGATTGGCATTTGCCAGAGAACACCGAGCTTGGCCAATTAGACATTGGTGCCCTGTGCTCTCACGAATGACAGCAGGTTCACACTGAGCACATATGACAGACATGTCAGAGTCTGAAGATGCCGTTGAGAATGTTCTGCTTTCTGCAACATCCTTCAGCATGACCGGTTTGGCAATAGGTTAGTAATGCTGTGGGTAGGAATTTCTTTGGAAGGCTGCACAGCCAGCCATGTGCTAGCCAGAGGTATCCTGCCCACTATTAGGTACCAGACTGAGATCCTCAGACCAATTGTGAGACCATATGCAGGTGCAATGGGCACTGGGTTCCTTTTGATGACAATGCTAGGCCTCATGTGGTTGAAGTGTCTCAGCCATTCCTGCATGATGAAGGCATTGATTCTATGGACTGGCCTGCCCATTCACCAGACCTGAATCCAATTGAGCATGTCTGGAACATCATGTCTCCTTCCATTCACGAATACCACATTGCACCACAGACTGTCCAGGAGTTGACTGATGCTTTAATCCAGGTCTGGGAAGAGATCCCTCAGGAGAACATCCGCCGCCTCATCAGGAATATGCCCAGGTGTTGCAGGGAGGTCATATAATCACATGGAGGCCACACACAATGCTAAGCCTCATTTCCTTGCCTTAAGGCATTTTCACTGAAGTTGGATCAGTCTGAAATTTGTTTTCCCCTTTGATTTTGAGTATCATTACAAATCCAGACTCCATGGGATATTAATTTTGATTTTTTATTGATAATTTTTATGTTTTATTGTTTCTCAATGCATTCCACTATGCAATGAATAAAGAATTACAACTGGAATATTTCATTAATTGAGATCTAGGATGTGGGATTTTAATGTTCCCTTTTTGGAGCAGTGCATTTGGAAAATGTCTTCAATTACCTGTCCCTACATGATGTAAGCTAATCTTTGTAGAAAGAAAACCCCCTTTAAAAACCTGAACTTCCAATGTTTTTTTTTCAAATTCCTGAGAGTGTTTCCATTCGGTGATAGTAACACTGACCCATCATCGTAATTGCATTGTGAAGGATCCTACACGTTACATCTGCTCAGAACATGAACTTGTGCTGTTGAGACCACAACTGATCACTACGACGGAGGACAGAAGTCTTAATGTGTGGACGACCAAGAGCTAACATTTATCACTTATCTAGTATATAACACGTAAATGTTTGAGTCGGAATTCCTCTTAAGGCCGAGTTCACACGGCTTATTCACGGCGTGTGCTTGGCAGCGGGGGCTGGAGGGTGGCAGCTCGCCGGCCCCATAGACATTCATTATCCACGGCGCGTATACCGCCATGAATAATTGACATGTCACTTTCTCCCCGCTCGCCGTATTTCTATGAGAACTGAGGATTACCGTAATGACTGGGACGGATTTCAGCCCGTAATTCGTGCAGTACGGCGCGAATTACGGGCTGAAATCCGTCCCAAAATAAGCCGTGTGAACATTGCCTTAAGGTATTTTGTTGCACATAAGTGGAAAAACAAAGGTTATTAGAGAAAAAAAAAATAGTATACAACGAAAAATATCTGCCATGAAATGTTTGGTTAAACCAACACATAGCTTCTTCTTGTATAGCTCTGATGGATTACAAGGACTGTCCATCTCATTGAAAAGTAATTTCAATCACTCCCAGGATTCAATTAAAAGTAAAAAAAAAAAGTTATACTTGCCTTACACCGTTCCCTGATTCCTGTCTCTCCGATCTTCCGGTCAAACACTGTCAGTGCTGTGCCCACTGATTGGCTATAGTGGTCACGTGGCCCTAACTTGCTACACCATTTGTAAGTGTAACAGCTCAGAACGGTAAAGTTTGGGGCACGTGACTGCTGCAGCCAATCAGCGGATGCAGCACAACGTCCGTGTTTTGAAGTAACGGTGTGTCAACAGAAGACCAGAGAGACGTCGCTATTTAAATTACTTTTCAATGAGTTAGGATATGTTCACACGGCGTATTGGGGCGTGTACTTGTAAAGCATGGGGTGGCGGCCCCTGGACGGCCCCATTCACTCTTAGGCCTCGTTCACACGGCTTATTTGTCCGCGCGTTGGCGCCGTACTCCGCGCCGGATTTGCACTGCAGTACGCCGCCAATCCGTCGGAGTAATTACGGTAATCCACTGCTCTCATAGAGAGATGCTGATGCCTGACTCGACTTTTTTGTGGAATTTTTTGGTAGGCTAGGACAGACCGATTTATGCAGTCTGTTGCATTCTGAACTGAAAAACATTGGTGCTGTTTAATCATTTTACTTTTCATGCAAAGCAAAACCAGTCTTAAACTCAGTGACTGCACGTGAGTGGATTCGAGCATGGGCTGACGTCTTGGTAGATTCTTCCTTTCAAAGAGACATCTTTGCTTTTTTTTAATATTTCTTTTTTAAACAAAAATAAGAAAAAAAAAACCTATGTGCTTTAAAGAGAATATCTAATTGAAACGGAGGATTAAAGAACTTATTTTCATGTATTATAAATGATTCTGTCATTACGCACAGGGACACATCTTAAATTCAGATCTGGCAAAGATGGAGCTGTCAACATCAGACTGAATTGGCAATTAGTAATTATAAATTGTGGGCTTGCAAATTCTAAAACCTTCCTGACCTGCGACTTTACAAACTGATCGGTAATTGGCGTCTAACCCGGAGGCAGAACGGAAAGTTTGTTTGGCTACGTAGTAGACTTAAGCTCAGAATGAGGAGGCCACAAGTGAGACAAATTGCAAACATTTCTCCTCTTACTTCAGGCGCTGTCAACGCTTTTCACATAAGGAGAGGATAGAAGTTAGAAATTAATGTTTGCAGCGCAGACTCCATTAGATACAAATCTCACAGTTCCAGAAGCTCATGGAGATGCAATGCCAACATTAATCAAGACAATCAGAAAGTTGTTCTATGTCTTCTTTATCTCTACATAAGGGATATAAACACTAGTTATCCTGATCGGCTGGAAATATATACTGAGAGGTCATACACAAACTGGGTCAAACCCACTGAATGAGGCTATATGGGAAGGTATGACAGTCTCACCACAATGGAACATGACAGTAGCTTGCTCCCTTCTCCATTTTGTAACAAATATGGACGGTTTAGCTGAGCCAAGAGCACAAACTTATTGGGAAGTTGCGACAATGAACTTTACCAGCCTTTGAGAGACATCTGCCCCAAGATCGGTCCATCCAAGACTGTGAAAGACCCACAAATAAATGCAAATCTTTTTTATATCCTCTGTTCCGATGCTCGGTGGGGTTGAAAGATCCTTTGGAGATATGTCCACGGTCTCAAAATTTAAAGAGTAGAGGTGGCAACAGCAAAGATATAGGTTTGGCCAGTAAGGTCAGACAGCTGTTAGCCAACCGTACATTACGACGATACATATATGCACTCTCAGTTCAAAATCTATAATTTTATTACATTGTCTATCAAGTGAAGGGTCAATTTGACGCTCCCCCTTTCCCTGTTTTCTTCCCAGGTCACAGAGCATGACTAGAAAACTCCCCTATAGAAGTCAATGGGTCTGCTCTTGTTCACAGGCTCCTATGTCCATGAAGCTGTTGCAAAGCTTCTTTCTAAATCAGAGGTGTCAAACCGCGGCCCTCCAGCTGTTGGGAAACTACAACTCCCATCATGCATTTGTATTATCGATAACAGTGGGCATGATGGGAGTTGTAGTTTCCCAACAGCTGGAGGGCCGCAGTTTGACACCCGTGCTCTAAATGCTGTTAAAAGCAGCTCAGGCAAGATGGCTGCCCCTATAATCATATACAGAAAACAAATAAAAAATTAACAGTCAGGAAAGAAAAGCTGTTAAGAAGAAATGAATATGTATCAGTATCTGGTTCTAATTAGCTGAAAAAAAAACTTGCCATGTTTTCCCTTTTAATATACATTATTTTATTTACTTCCAGCTAACCGAGAGCTTGAAAAAGGTAAGGAACTAGAACGCAAAATATATTGGAAAACTGCAGAACATTTCTTTAAACAAGGATCAAACGCTATTCACATACAACCGGAAAACCCCTCTAACACCGGCAATTGCGCCTCGTGCACACAGAACATAAAACCGACAATGAAGCAATGTACGAAAGATGATCTGTAATACAACAATCTGTAAAAGTAATCCAAGCATGACAATGAATTGCACCAGAGTGACTTCTTGATGGTAATAAATTCCACATTACACTACATTAGTTGCTTTGGTAATTGAATACATATTAATTTAGTGGAGGCTGAAAGTGAAGCATTTAATTGATTTCATAGAGGGTATCACAGTCATTAAGAAAAGTTTCATTTGTTGTGGGAAGTCACGAATCACTTGGAGAGCCTGAACAAATACTGCTACCCTCAGCACCCGGCTGAGTGCGGCGATTTAACTGAGCATTCAGGATATGACATCAGCACTAAATGAAACTGATTACCTTCATGCTGGAGATGTAATTAGTGCTCAATTACAAAGTTAATTATTCTATTTGCTAATTGACTGCCACAATAAAAATAATACTTGGTCAATTAATCGAGGCATTTGACAACTTTGCAATCTCTGTGTCTGTTTATCTAGAGCTGGCATTAAAAAAAATAATTACATGTATATGGGCAGCGAACGGTACAGTAAACTCACAAATCTAGGACTGGGGCTTTGGCTTGAATTCATACCTGTAATAATGACATTGATAACACTCATCTGTGCAGGTTTTTTGAAAAATATCAGTCAGAATGGGGCAGATTTATCAGTGCCATCTAAGACTCAGACGGTGAAGACTTAGGGTAGACCAGGGGTTCCCACCTCCAGTCCTCCATGCCCACCAACAGGTCATGTTTTCTGGTTTTCCTTAGCATTACACAGGTGCAATGCTGGAGTGTTGTCACCCATGAAGATGGAATAAGCCTTGACTGAGGCGCAATGTCTGGATGATGTTATTCAAGTAGTACAGGTCGTCAGTGTACCATTCACAAAGTGTAGGGCAGTGCTATATTGACTAGACCCACCTGCCCACACTGTAACACCACTAAAGGATGGTCTGGTGACGACAGTGGCTAATGCACAGCGCTCTCCTTGATGTCTTCTTAATCGTTGGCGGACATCATTTCTGCTCAATGAATCGACCTCCATCACTCAACAGCACTTAGGAGCACTGGTCCCTCACCCAGCTTAGATGCTCCCTGGCCCATGCAACAATATTATGCCTGTGCTTGGTGGTGTGGTCAGGTCATCCAGCACACAGATCATGCTGAAAAAGGGGAAACATATATACAAAAGTCAAAGAGACAAATTTGAACCCTTTGTGGTTCCCCAAATTTTTTTGTGTATTGTCATAGTGTTATAGTTTCCTGTAGGTGCAGTGATATCCACTTCAGCACCATGAACAGCTCCTCTTATATGCCATCTGATATATGAAGTACTTGTCTGCAAATTTCAGATACAGCACTTCAAGGGTAGCTTCATATCTGGT
Organism: Phyllomedusa bahiana; assembly: GCA_025379985.1. Classification (NCBI taxonomy): domain Eukaryota; kingdom Metazoa; phylum Chordata; class Amphibia; order Anura; family Hylidae; genus Phyllomedusa; species Phyllomedusa bahiana. The sequence continues at coordinate 3,943 of JAODAL010024009.1, read as the reverse complement.
GAAATGGCTCTATTATATTGGGAGGTAGCAATTTTTATAACAACTACCATCATAAATAGAAATAATCTTCTAACAAGGCAGTAACTGGAAACTGTCTCCATATCACCTTCCCAGCAAGTATGGCACAGAGGGTTGGGATCGTGTAATAACCTGTAGATTGGTGGAAAATCAGGACCTGGACCAGTGAAAACATCATCATCATGGTCATCATGGGTACTATGGGCACGTGATATTACCAGAGGACTGGTGGTGGATGAAGAAATGGGCGCTGAGATCTTTCTTATAGCATTACAACCAACACTGTAAAGGGATTTTATGAAATTCACCCAAAACTTAGAAAACTCCTTTAATGAAAACCTGGTTACGACAGGATGTAGGCCAACCATAATGAGAAGAAAGCGCTTCTATATATCTTATGTGTTTAATCCATCACACACAATCACATCTCTAGGCGCGTCTATAAATGTTACAGATCATTAAAGTAAGTGTTCGAAAACCAACTAAATTGCAGTCTTGGGTCTTAGCATAAAGTGTTCTGTCCCAATTCCCCAGTAAACATAGCAATTACAGGCCGGCTGCCCGAGTCCACATCAGCTGGAGTAGAGAGCGAGGGGCCTGGGCTACAAGTCATAACTGTGATACTGCTGTAATGATAGCGTTATTAACCCGTCGCTTCTGCTGGTCAAACTTTTTTTTTTTTCTTTAAACTTTTCATAGATGACAACCTGGGAAATTTTGTGCTGAAACAAAATATATATTCATTTTAGAAGTCTTGATCTGGCTGGAGAATGGAGCAGAGCCGAGACGAAAGCTGCAGAACAATGACCGGCTTAACTTCCAGGAAGGATGTCACAGCACTTAAGTTTTAATTCTTCTGAACGTTTATAGTTTATGATTACAAAGTGGAAACGGAGAAAAATGTCAGCCAGACAATGGCAGCGGAGAGACAAAAGGGTTGATGTCCCCTGCATAATAAATCTGGGACCAAAGAAGTTGTATTAAGTAGGAACCGCAAATCTTTAAAAGCCTCATGTGCCAGGCTGAGTGACACTACGGAGATAAGTGAGCACCCAAACATTGCCAATAAAGTGGGAGATCATCAAAAGAGGCTAAGCAGAGATACATGAGCACCCAAACATAGCCAATATGGTGAAAGATCATCAAGAAACCAAAAGCAGAAATAAGAGAGCACCCAAACATAGACAATATGGTGGAAGATCATCAAAAACAAGGAAGCCCCAAAAAAGCAAAGGGAAAAAAAAATAAATGAGCAACCAAACATAGCTAATATGGTGGAAGATCATCAAGAGAAGCTAAGCAGATCTAAATGAGCAACCAAACATAGCTAATATGGTGGAAGATCACCAACAGAGGCTAAGCAGAGATAAGTGAGCACCCAAACATAGCTTATATGGTGGAAGATCATCAAGAGAAGGTAAGCAGAGATAAGTGAGCACCCAAAAAACACATCAATAAGGTGGAAAATAGAAAATTTCATCAAGAGAAGGTAAGCAGAGATAAGTAGCACCCAAACATAGCTAATTTGGAATTAAGGTGGAAAATGAACCAAAAAACAATAAACACAGAGAATTTAAAAGAAAGACCCCCAAACAAAAAAAAGGCTAAAGTGTGGAAAGTGGGGTCATCAAGAGAAGCTAAGCAGAAATAAATGAGCACTGAAACATGGCCGATATGGTGGAAGATCATCAAAAGAAGCTAAGCAGAGATAAGTGAGCATCCAAAAATAGCCAATATGGTGGGAGATCATCAAAAGAAGCTAAGCAGAGATTAGTGAGCATCCAAACATTGCTGATTTGGCAAGAGATCTTCAAGAAAAAAGCAGAAAAAGTGAGAACCCAAACATGATCAATATGGTGGAAGATCATCAAGAAAAGCTACGCAGAAAAAAAGTGAGCATCCAAATACGGCCAATATCACAGGAGATCATCAAGAGAAGCTAAGTAGAGCTTAGAGAGCATCCAAACATGAATAATATGGCAGAAGATTATAAACAGAATCTAAGCAGAAATAAGAGAGCATCGGAGCCTAGCCGATACGGTTGAAGATCATCAAGAGAAACTAAGAAGATGAGACAGCAGCCAAACATGGCTGATGATCATCAAGAGAAACTAAGTAGAGAAGGGAGAGCATCCAAACATGACCAACATGGCAGAAGATTATCAAGAGAACTAAGCAGGTTCTAATAAGAAAGCAGATGGAATGGCAAAATATACTGAAAGACAATGATTTAATTGGCAATTACATCATATAGCGTTCTTCCACTTTCTTAACCTGCCGAGCTATAGGAAATTCTACTAAGGAATTAAAAGTGGCCCTCAATAGGAAGCCAGCATCTGGTGTTTCTACACTAACGCTGACTGTATTTAATGATTTCAAATGTCTACTACAGCGTTTCCCATTTGGTCCGGGTCCAAAAAACACATTTTCCCCTGCCGTGACAACGGCGGGGGTTTATGCTAAAGACTGGCGCCCAAAGAGCCCCAAAGTCTTGACTCATAAAGCAAATAGGTTTGGGAGCAATACATTACGACCAAGGGGGGACCCCAAAGGGAAAAAGCCTTCCTCTAGGAATCCCTGTTGAACGACATAGAAAAGGAAGCAGAGTTATTCATATCTTGTTGATTTTCATGGACTCGGAAGATGATGGAACACCCCAAATGTTGTTTAGGGGGATTTAATTTAAAAGAAAAATAATTTTGTTCCACAAAGACGGGTTTAGGGGGTTTTAAAAAGGACCACTTAGAGAAACAAAGGCCAGCAAAGATTAAAAATAAAAGAGCCCCGGGATGTGATCAGACTTAGCATCTGGAGTCATCTGGCCATGATAGATATCAACAGGGTACCCAAAGGGAACTTGGCAGCCTTAGAAAGGGTTTTCAGAAAGGGCCAAAACCATGGAGTGGGGGCATCTGATTTAAAACAATAAAAATAATAATGTTGCTGTTTGATCTGGCATTACAGGGGTTTTCTCACCATGAAGTTTCACAGCTACAGCCAGCTTTAGACTCACATTTCCTTCTCAGACTGTGGGTGAGTCTATAGCAGTGATTGCCATCAGCTGTGTTGTTCCTAGCTATTCCCGTTACATTGACGATTGCAAGAACTCTAAAGAGTGTTTAATTACGTAAATGAGAGGCTTTCAAAGTTCATAGCTAGAGATGAGTCACCTCCTGCAGAGTCTTACCAAGGAAGGCAGCAGCTTAAAGGGAATGTGTCATAAAAAAATTTGTCATTGTTTAAGTCCCTTTTTTAGTTTAAACACTTTTTTAGGAATTTTTGCTTTTTTTTTTTCATATCAATTTCAATATTTTTTAATAATTCTTAAGTCCTGCAGTTTTCACTTTGGCCACAAGGGTTGTTTGCCGGCTTTAACAGCAACAGAATGCTTTCAGTAGCTTTAGCACATAGGGACTTTAAAAGGGGGTTTTCCCGCACAAATTGGGTTTTAATTAAAGATCTTTAAAAAAAAAAACAGCTTTGCAATAATTTCTTAAAATTCCTATGATTTTGAGTTACCCTGTTAGTAGTATGCATCAGCTCCTGAAATCCCATGCACCAAACCGTTTATCTTTATCTCACGGCTGCAGTGCTATGACTCATTGTTTTTTAAAAAGGTTGGAGCAAGAGCCCCTCCTGCCAGTTTCTTCTGTAGGGAAGGGGGGGGAGGGCTTCTGTGTCTGTGTAGCTGGATTAACCTGTGTGGCCCCTCCCTCCTGCTATCTCACAATTAGGAGAGCAAGGGTGAGGCGATCGTGGTCATGGAGTGACAGCAGTGACCCTGTGTGTTACTATAATCTGTGCGTCGTGGCGTGACTATACTAATAGAACAATAGGGGGGCATGTGAAAGTTATTGGGTTTCTGTATTAGGACACATCCTTAGTAAGTAACACCTCATAGGCCCTGTGCTGTTTTTGACAGGGG
>JAODAL010024008.1:0-61485 GCA_025379985.1 Phyllomedusa bahiana | reverse complement strand
GGTTTTTGGGGTATTAGCGAGTGTGGGGGGGGTATTAGCAGTTGGGGTTATTACCCAATGTGGGGGAGGTTTTGCGGGTTGTGGGAGTATTGGAGTGGGGGGGGGGATTAGGGGTGTGTGGGAGGTTTTAGCGATGTGTGGGGGTTTGCGGGTTGTGGGGGATAAGGTGTGTGGGGGGTTTTAGGAGTGTTGGGGGTTTATTAGGGTTGTGGGGATTAGGAGTGTGTGGGTTATTTGGGAGTTGTGGGGGTTTTTAGCGAGTATGTGGGGGGGTAAGCGAGTGGGGGGGTGTTAGGAGTGGGGGAGGGAAACGGTGTGTGGGAGGTATTAGGGTGTGTGGGGGTTATTAGCGAAGTGTTGGGGTTTTTAGGAGTATGTGGGAGGATAAGCGAGTGTGTGGGGTTTAGGAGTGTGTGGAGTTTTTAGGAGTTTTGTGGGGAAAAAGGGTGTGTGGGAGGTATAGGATTTGTGGAGGGAAAAGGATTGTGTGTGGGGGGGTATTAGTGTGTGGGGGGTCTTAGCGAGTGTGTGGGGGGTATTAGCGAGTGTGTGGAGGATTACGAGGTGTGGGTTATTAGCAAGTGTGTGGAGGTTTAGCAGTTTTGGGGGAGGTTTAGCGAGGGTGGTGGAGGGTATTAGGGGTTGGGGTATTAGGAGTGTGTGGGGTGTTTTCGAGTGTGGGGGGTATTATGGATTTTTGTGGGGGGTTGGGTGTAGGGGGGTATAGCAGTGGGGGGAAGTATTGAAGTGGGGGGGAAGTATAGCCTGTTGTGGGGGTATTGCGAGGGTGGGGGGGGGTTTTTTGGGGTTTGGGGGAGGTAAATTAGCGAGTGTGGGGGGGTATTAGGATGGTGTGGGGTATTACCCAGTTTTGTGGGGAGTAATAGCCAGTGAGTGGGGAGTAATAGCCAGTGTGTGGGGGGTATTAGCGAGTGTGGGGAGTATTAGCGGGTGTGGGGGAGGGATTAGCGAGTGTGGGGGGGGGGTTTAGCGGGGTGGGGGGGGTTTTGCGAGGTTTTGGGGGAAGGGGTATTAGCGAGTGTGTGGGGGTATTTAGCGGGTGGGGGGTATTACCCGTGGTGGGGAAAATACCCCAGTAGTGGGGGAGTTTACCCCGTGTGTGGGGGGATTAGGAGTTTGTGGGGTATTAGCGGTGGGGGGGTATGTGGGTTGGGGGGGGTATTACCCATGTGTGGGGGGGTATTAGCTTTTGTGGGGGTTTTGTGGGGAGTTTAGCGGTGTGTGGGAGTTTTAGCAGGTTGGGGTTATTACGAGTGTGTGGGGTAAGCGAGTGTTTTTGGGGGGGGGTGTTTGGGGTTTAGCGAGTGTGTGGGGGGGATTAGCGAGTGTGTGGGGGTATTAGGAAGGGGGGTGTTGGAGTGGTGGGAGGATTGCGGGGGGGAATTTAAGCGATGTGTGGGGTATTGGGGTGTGTGGGGGGGGGTATTAGGGGGGGATAGGGTGGGAATAAGCAGTTGGAGTAATTAGCGAGGGGGGGGAGGTATTAGCGGTTTGGGGGGAGATAGGAGGTGGGGGAGGGATTAGGAGTGGTGGGGTGGTGTGTGAGGTATTAGCGAGTGTTTGGGAGGTATTAGCGAGTATGTCGGAGGGATAAGCGAGTGTGTGGGGTATTAGCGAGTGTGTGGGAGGTATTAGCGACTATGTCGGTGGGATAAGCGAGTGTGTGGGAGGTATTAGCGAGTGTGTGGGGTATTAGCGAGTGTGTGGGGGTATTAGCGAGTGTGTGGGAGTAATAGCGATTTGTGGGGAAATTTTAGCGAGTGTGTGTGGGGGGGTTATTAGCAGTTGTGGGGGAGAAAGCAGGTGTGTGGGGTTTTTGAGGTTTTGGGGGGGTATTAGCGAGTGTTTGGGAGGTATTAGCGAGTGTGTGGGGGATTAGCGAGTGTGTGTGGGAGTATTAGCGAGTGTGTTTGGGGGGTTTAGCTTTGGGAGTGTGGTGTGGGGGGTATTAGCGAGTGTGTGGGGGGTATTAGCGGGGGTGTGTGGGAGTTATTAGCCAGTGTGTGGGGAGTAATAGCCAGTGTTTGAGGAGTATTAGCCAGTGTTTGGGGGAAATAGCAGTGTGGTGGGGTATTAAGCGATGTGTGGGGGTATTAGCGAGTGTGTGGAGGTATTAGTGAGTGTGTGTGGAGTATTAGCGAGTGTCGGGAGTATTAGCGAGTGTGTGGGGTATTAGCGAGTGTGTGGGAGGTATTAGCGAGTGTGTGGGGGGTATTAGCGAGTGTGTGGGGATTTTTAGCAAGTGTGTGGGGAGTATTAGCGAGTGTGTGTGGGGGTATTAGCGAGTGTGTGTGGGGTATTAGCGAGTGTGGGGAGTATTAGCGAGTGTGGGGAGTATTAGCGAGTGTGTGTGGGGTATTAGCGAGTGTGTGGGGAGTATTAGCGAGTGTGTGTGGGGTATTAGCGAGTGTGTGTGGGGTTATTAGGGGTTTGGTGTGGGTATTAGCGAGTGTTGTGGCGGTATTAGCGTGTGTTTGGAGGTATTAGCGAGTGTTTGGAGGTATTAGCGAGTGTGTGGGGGTATTAGCGAGTGTGTGGGAGTATTAGCGAGTGTGTGGGGAGTATTAGCGAGTGTGTGGGAGGTATTAGCGAGTGTGTGGGGAGTATTAGCGAGTGTGTGTGGAGTATTAGTGAGTGTGTGTGGAGTATTAGCGAGTGTGTGGGAGGTATTAGCGAGTGTGTGGGGGTATTAGCGAGTGTGTGGGGGGTATTAGCGAGTGTGTGGGGGTATTAGCAAGTGTGTGGGATGGAGTGTGTTTTGGGGGGTTATTAGCCAGTGTGTGTGGGGTATTAGCGAGTGTGTGGGGTATTAGCGAGTGTGTGGGGGTATTAGCGAGTGTGTGGGGGGTATTAGCGAGTGTGTGGGGAGTATTAGCGAGTGTGTGGGGAGTATTAGCGAGTGTGTGTGGGGAGTATTAGCGAGTGTGTGTGGGGGTATTAGCGAGTGTGGGGGGTATTAGCGAGTGTGTGTGGAGTATTAGCGAGTGTGTGTGGGGTATTAGCGAGTGTGTGGGGAGTATTAGCGAGTGTGGGGAGTATTAGCGAGTGTGTGGGGAGTATTAGCGAGTGTGTGTGGGGTATTAGCGAGTGTGTGGGGAGTATTAGCGAGTGTGTGGGAGGTATTAGCGAGTGTTTGGAGGTATTAGCGAGTGTGTGGGGGTATTAGCGAGTGTGTTGGGGGTATTAGCGAGTGTGTGGGGGTATTAGCGAGTGTGTGGGAGTATTTGCGAGTGTGTGGGGTATTAGCCATTGTGTGGGAGGTATTAGCGAGTGTGTGGAGGTATTAGCGAGTGTGTGGGAGGTATTAGCGAGTGTGTGGGGGTATTAGCGAGTGTGTGGGGAGTATTAGCGAGTGTGTGGGAGGTATTAGCGAGTGTGTGGGAGGTATTAGCGAGTGTGTGGGGAGTATTAGCGAGTGTGTGGGAGGTATTAGCGAGTGTGTGGGGTATTAGCGAGTGTGTGGGAGGTATTAGCGAGTGTGTGGGGAGTATTAGCGAGTGTGTGGGGTATTAGCGAGTGTGTGGGAGGTATTAGCGACTATGTCGGTGGGATAAGCGAGTGTGTGGGAGGTATTAGCGAGTGTGTGGGAGGTATTAGCGAGTTTGTCGGAGGGACTAGCGAGTGTGTGGGAGGTATTAGCGAGTGTGTGGGGGATTAGCGAGTGTGTATGGGGTATTATCTAGTGTGTGGGAGTATTAGCCAGTGTGTGGGGAGTAATAGCCAGTGTGTGTGGGGTATTAGCGAGTGTGTGGGGAGTATTAGCGAGTGTGTGGAGGTATTAGCGAGTGTGTGGGGAGTATTAGCGAGTGTGTGGGGTATTAGCGAGTGTGGGGAGTATTAGCGAGTGTGTGGGGTATTAGCGAGTGTGTGGGGTATTAGCGAGTGTGTGGGAGTTATTAGCGAGTATGTCGGAGGGATAAGCGAGTGTGTGGGAGGTATTAGCGAGTATGTCGGAGGGATTAGCGAGTGTGTGGGAGGTATTAGCGAGTGTGTGGGGGATTAGCGAGTGTGTGGGAGGTATTAGCGAGTGTGTGGGAGGTATTAGCGAGTGTGTGGAGGTATTAGCGAGTGTGTGGAGGTATTAGCGAGTATGTCGGAAGGATTAGCGAGTGTGTGGCGGTATTAGCGAGTGTGGTGGTGATAGTGGGGGGGGGGGGGGGGGGGGGGCGGGGGGGGGGGGGGGGTGGGGGGGGGGGGAGGTGGGGCGGGGGGCGGGGGGGGGGGCGGGGGGCGGGGGGGGGGGGGGGGGGGGGGGGGGGGGCGGGGGGTGGGGGGGGCGGGGGCTGGGGGGGGGGGGGGGCGGGGGGGGGGGGCGCGGGGCGGGGGGGGGAGGGGGGGGCGGGGGGGGGGTGCGGCGGGCGGGGGGCGGGGGGGGGGGGGGGGGGGTGGGGGGGGGGGGGGGGGGGGGGGGGGGGGGGGGGGGGGGGGGGGGGGGGGGGGGGGGGGGGGGGGGGGGTGGGGGGGGGGGGGGGGGGGGGGGGGGGGGGGGGGGGGGGGGGGGGGGGGGGGGGGGGGGGGGGGGGGGGGGGGGGGGGGCGGGGGTGGGGGTGGTATTGGATGTGTGGGGGGTATTAGGGGGTGGGGGGGGTATTTATTTGTGTGGGGTATTACGGTGTGTGGGGGTATTAGGATGTGGGGGGGGGATTAGCGATTGTGGAAAGTTTAGCAAGTGGTGTGGGGTATTAGAGTGTGTGGGATTTTTAGCGGGGTGTGGGGTTTTATTAGGGTTGTGGAGTATTAGCGGTGTGGGGAGGTATTAGCGGTTTTGGGGGGGGGTTTAGCGGTGTGGGGGGGGTTTGCTTTTGGTGGGGGGGGGAAATAGAGTGGGGGGGTTTACCCAGTGTTGGGGGTTTTTGCGAGGTGTGGGGGTGTATTGGAGTTTTAAAATTACGAGGTGTGGGGGTTTTACGAGGTTGGGATATTAGCGGTGTTGGGGGTAATGCAGTGTGGGGGGGGGTATTAGCGGTTTTTGGGGGGTTTTGCGAGTGGGGGGTTTTTGGGGGTTGGGGGGGTTTTGCGAGGGGGTTGTGGGGAAAAAGGTTTTGGATTGGGGGGGGGGTATTGCGGTTTGGGGGTATTGGGTGGTGGGGGGTATTAGGGGTGTGTGGGGGTATTAGCGAGTGTGTGGGAGGTTTTTAGCGGTGTGTGGGGGGGATTGGGAGTGTGTGGGAGGATTTAGCGGTGTGGGGGGATTAGGGGGTGTGAGTGGGGTTTTGGTGTGGGGGGGGGGTATAGCCGGGTGTGGGGAGTATTGCAGTGTGTGGGAGTATTGCAGTGTGTGGGAGGTATTACCCTTTTGAGGTATTAGCGATGTGTGGGGGTAATAGCGAGTGTGTTGGGGTTAGCGAGTGGTGGGGGATTAGGGGGTTTTTTGGGGGGGGGGTATTTGCGGGGGGTGTGTGGGGGTATTACCCATTTGTGGGGGGTATTGGGGGGGGTTTTGGGGGTATTAGCGAGTGTGTGGGAGGTATTAGCAGTTAGGGGGGGTTTAGCAGTGTGGGGGGGTATTGGGGTTGTGGATTTACTTTTTTGGGGGGTATTAATGGTAGATTAGGGTGTTAGTTTTGGAGTGTGGGGGTAAAGGGTTTTTTTTGTGGGGGTATACGGGTTTGGGATTTCGCCGTTTTGGGGTTTACCCGGGTTTTTGGGGGGTATTGGGGTTTTGGGGGGTTTTTGCAGTATGGGGGTATTAGCCAAATGTGGGGAGTTCTAGCGAGTGTGTGAGAGGGATTAGCGAGTGTGTGGGAGGTATTAGCGAGTGTGTGGGAGGTACTCGCGAGTGTGTGTGGGAGGTATTAGCGAGTGTGTGGGAGGGATTAGCGAGTGTCTGGGAGTATTAGCGAGTGTGTGGGGTATTAGCGAGTGTGTGGGTTATTAGCGAGTGTGTGGGAGTTATTAGCGAGTATGTCGGAGGGATAAGCGAGTGCGGGGGAGGTATTAGCGAGTGTGTGAGGTATTAGCGAATGTGTTGGAGGTATTAGCGAGTATGTCGGAGGGATAAGCGAGTGTGTGGGGTCTTAGCGAGTGTGTGGGAGTTATTAGCGAGTATGTCGGAGGGATAAGCGAGTGTGTGGGAGGTATTAGCGAGTATGTCGGAGGGATAAGCGAGTGTGTGGGAGGTATTAGCGAGTGTGTGGGGTATTAGCGAGTGTGTGAGAGGTATTAGCGAGTGTGTGGGAGGTATTAGCGAGTGTGTGGAGTTATTAGCGAGTGTGTGGAGGTATTAGCGAGTGTGTGGAGGTTTTAGCGAGTATGTCGGAAGGATTAGCGAGTGTGTGGGAGGTATTAGCGAGTGTGTGGGAGGTATCAGCGAGTGTGTATGGGGTATTCGCTAGTGTGTGGGAGTAGTAGCGAGTTTGTGGAGGTATTAGTGAGCGTGTGGCGTATTAGCGAGTGTGTGGGGGTATTAGCGAGTGTGTGGAGGTATTAGTGAGTGTGTGGAGGTATTAGCGAGTGTGTGAGGAGTATTAGCGAGTGTGTGTGAAGTATTAGCAAGTGTGTGTGAAGTATAAGCCAGTGTGTGGGGGGGTTTAGGAGGTGTGGTGGGGATTAGCGAGTATGTCGGAGGTATTACGAGTGGTGGGGGGTATTAGCGAGTGTGGGGTGGGTAGTTTGCCATTTAGTGTGGGGAGTAATAGCCAGTGAGTGGGGAGTAATAGCCAGTGTGTGGGGGGTTTATTAGCGGTGTGGGGGTTTTTAGCGGGGTTGTGTGTGGGAGGTATTAGCGAGTGTGTGGAGGTATTAGCGAGTGTGTGGGAGGTATTAGCGAGTGTGTGGGAGGTATTAGCGAGTGTGTGTGGGAGTATTAGCCAGTGTGTGGGGAGTAATAGCCAGTGAGTGGGGAGTAATAGCCAGTGTGTGTGGGGTATTAGCGAGTGTGTGGGGAGTATTAGCGGGTTGTTATGGAGTGGTGGATGTTGTGGGAGTATTAGTGATGTGTGGGAGGGGGGTATTGGGCCGGGTGTGTGTGGGGGTATTAGCGAGTTTGTGTGGGGTATTAGCGAGTGTGTGGGATGTATTAGCGAGTGTGTGTGTTGTATTAGCGAGTGTGTGGGGTATTATCGAGTGTGGGGGGTATTAGCGAGTGTGTGGGTTTTTTTAGCGAGTGTGTGGGGGTATTAGCGAGTGTGTGGGGGTATTAGCGAGTGTGTGTGGGGTATTAGCGAGTGTGGGGTATTAGCGAGTGTGTGGGAGTTATTAGCGAGTGTGTGGGAGGCCCATTAGCGGGGGGTTGGGGGGTGGGGGTATTAGCGAGTGTGTGTGGGGGGTATTAGCCAGTGTGTGGGGAGTATTAGCGAGTGTGTGGGAGGTATTAGCCAGTATGAGGAGTATTGGGCGATTTGTGTGGGAGGCTTCTAGCGAAGTGTGTGGGAGGGAATTGGGGGATTTACCCAGTGGTGGGAGGTATTAGCGAGTGTTTGGGAGGTATTAGCGAGTATGTCGGAGGGATAAGCGAGTGTGTGGGGTATTAGCGAGTGTGTGGGAGGTATTAGCGACTATGTCGGTGGGATAAGCGAGTGTGTGGGAGGTATTAGCGAGTGTGTGGGGTATTAGCGAGTGTGTGGGAGTTATTAGCGAGTATGTCGGAGGGATTAGCGAGTGTGTGGGAGGTATTAGCGAGTGTGTGTGGGATTACCGGGTGTGTGGGAGTATTAGCCAGTGTGTGGGGAGTAATAGCCAGTGTGTGGGGGTATTAGCGAGTGTGTGGGGGTATTAGCGAGTGTGTGGGGAGTATTAGCGAGTGTGTGGAGAGTATTAGCGAGTGTGTGGGGAGTATTAGCGAGTGTGTGTGTGGGGGGTATTAGCTAGTTTGTGGGCAGTAATAGCGAGTGTGTGGAGGTATTATCGAGTATGTGGGAGGTATTAGCGACTATGTCGGAGGGATAAGCGAGTGTGTGGGAGGTATTAGCGAGTGTGTGGGGGTATTAGCGAGTGTGTGGGGAGTATTAGCGAGTGTGTGGGGAGTATTAGCGAGTGTGTGTGGGGTATTAGCGAGTGTGTGGGGAGTATTAGCGAGTGTGTGGGGGATTAGCGAGTGTGTGTGGGGGAATTAGCGATGGTGGGGTTTATTAGCGATTGTGTGGGAGTTATTAGCCAGTGTGTGGGGAGTATTAGCGAGTGTGTGGGAGGTATTAGCCAGTATGAGGAGTATTAGCGAGTGTGTGGGAGGTACTAGCGAGTGTGTGTGGGAGCTACTAGCGAGTGTGTGGGAGGGATTAGCGAGTGTGTGGGAGGTATTAGCGAGTGTGTGGGGAGTATTAGCGAGTGTGTGGGGTATTAGCGAGTGTGTGGGAGGTATTAGCGAGTGTGTGGGAGGCATTAGCGAGTGTGTGGGAGGTATTAGCGAGTGTGTGGGAGGTATTAGCGAGTGTGTGGGGAGTATTAGCGAGTGTGTGGAGGTATTAGCGAGTGTGTGGGGAGTATTAGCGAGTGTGTGGGAGGTATTAGCGAGTGTGTGGGAGGTATTAGCGAGTGTGTGGGAGGTATTAGCGAGTGTGTGGAGGTTTTATCGAGTGTGTGGGTAGTATTATCGAGTGTGTGGGAGGTCTTAGCGGGTGTGTGGGAGTATTAGCCAGTGTGTAGGCAGTATTATCCAGTGTGTGGGAGGTCTTAGCGAGGGTGTGGGAGTATCAGCGAGGGTGTTGGAGTATTAATGAGTGTGTGTGGGGTATTAGCCAGTGTGGGGGGTATTAGCGAGTGTGTGTGGGGAGTATTAGCGAGTGTGTGGAGGTATTAGCGAGTGTGTGGAGGTATTAGCGAGTGTGTGAGGAGGGATTAGCGAGTGTGTGAGGAGGGATTAGCGAGTGTGTGGGAGGGATTAGCGAGTGTGTGGGGTATTAGCGAGTGTGTGGGGTATTAGCGAGTGTGTGGGAGGTATTAGCCAGTGTGTGGAGTATTAGCCAGTGTGTGGGAGGTATTAGCGAGTGTGTGGGAGGTATTAGCGAGTGTGTGGGAGGTATTAGCGAGTGTGTGGGGGGTATTAGCGAGTGTGTGGGAGGTATTATCGAGTGTGTGGGTAGTATTATCGAGTGTGTGGGAGGTCTTAGCGGGTGTGTGGGAGTATTAGCCAGTGTGTAGGAAGTATTAACCAGTGTGTGGGAGGTCTTAGCGAGGGTGTGGGAGTATCAGCGAGGGTGTTGGAGTATTAATGAGTGTGTGTGGGGTATTAGCGAGTGTGTGGGGTATTAGCGAGTGTGTGTGGGGAGTATTAGCGAGTGTGTGGGAGGTATTAGCGAGTGTGTGGGAGGTATTAGCGAGTGTGTGGGAGGTATTAGCGAGTGTGTGGAGGTATTAGCGAGTGTGTGGGGTATTAGCGAGTGTGTGGAGTATTAGCGAGTGTGTGGAGGTATTAGCGAGTGTGTGGGGGTATTAGCGAGTGTGTGGGAGGTATTAGCCAGTGTGTGTGGAGTATAAATGAGTGTGTGGGAGGTATTAGCGAGTGTGTGGAGGTATTAGCGAGTGTGTGGGAGGTATTAGCGAGTGTGTGGGAGGTATTATTGAGTGTGTGGGTGGTATCGAGTGTGTGGGAGGTCTTAGCGGGTGTGTGGGAGTATTAGCCAGTGTGTGGGAGGTATTAGCCAGTGTGTGGAGTATAAATGAGTGTGTGGGAGGTATTAGCGAGTGTATGGGAGGTATTATCGAGTGTGTGGGTGGTATTATCGAGTGTGTGGGAGGTCTTAGCGGGTGTGTGGGAGTATTAGCCAGTGTGTAGGGAGTATTAACCAGTGTGTGGGAGGTCTTAGCGAGGGTGTGGAAGTATCAGCGAGGGTGTTGGAGTATTAATGAGTGTGTGGGGGGTATTAGCCAGTGTGGGGGGCATTAGGGTGTGGCACAAAGGTATTAGGGAGTCTTTTGGCCCCCGTTGAGCAGAGTTGGCCTGTATTTAGCCGTTAGTGAACATCAGGCAGACGGCCGCCCTTCAACCGCAGCAGAATCATACGCCATCCGCATGACCAGCAGCAATGAAGAAAAGAGTAATAACATAGATCCTAAACCGGCCGCTGAGTAACATCGAGAAACCCTGTCCATCATCGTCCTGGACCCCGGCGGGGTCCCACTCACAAATCCCAATATACTGTCTCTCCAGCTCTGTTTGCTGCTCCAGCTCACCCTTGGCAGCCACCTAAGTCTCCTACATCCTTCTGCCTGAGCAAGCTGAAATGAGGCCAGGTAACCCTGGCCTGGCTATACGGGAGCAGTCCTCCCACCCAGACTGCTCCGGTAAAGAACCGGCCCGGATTGAATGATACAGCCATAATAACTACCAAGGTGACAGCAACCTAGGGTCACCGTCATAAAACTGCTGGCTCTTCACCGAGATTAGACATCTGGGAGAGACACGTATCTGCAGTCCACAATGACTCACTGAGCCTCCTCACAGGGGGTAATAGTGAGTGTATGGGGGCAAAAGGGAGTATATAGGGGTATTAGTTTATGGGCTTAGTAGAGTCTGGGGGTAAGCAGGGGTGTCTGGGGGTATCGGCAAGTCATGGGTGGTATTGGCGTGTTGGTGTCTGGGGGGTATCAGAGTGTCGGTGTCTGAGGGTATTAGTGTCATGGGTTATCGGAGGCCAGTGTCTGGAAGTGTATGGGGATAAAATTGTATGGAGGTAACAGGGAGTGTGGGGTTATCGGCGGGCCAGTGGCTGGACGTGTATGGGGATAAAATTGTATGGAGGTAACAGGGAGGGTGGGGGTATCGGCGGGTCAGTGTTTGGGAGTATTGGTCAGTGGGGATGTTGGCAGGTCAGTGCCTGGGGTATCAGTGGGTCAGTGTTTGGTGGTATCGGCATGGGGCATATCGACTGGTCAGTGTCTGGGGGTATTGGCAGGTCAGTGTCTGGAGGTATTGGTCAGTGTCTGGGGGTGTTGGCAGGTCAGTGTCTGGAGGTATTGGTCAGTGTCTGGGGGTGTTGGCAGGTCAGTGTCTGGAGGTATTGGTCAGTGTTTGTGGGTGTTGGCAGGTCAGTGTCTAGAGGTATTGGTCAGTGTCTGGGGTATTGGCAGGTCAGTGTCTGGAGGTATTGGTCAGTGTCTGGGGTATTGGCAGGTCAGTGTCTGGAGGTATTGGTCAGTGTCTGGGGGTGTTGGCAGGTCAGTGTCTGGAGGTATTGGTCAGTGTCTGGGGGTGTTGGCAGGTCAGTGTCTGGAGGTATTGGTCAGTGTCTGGGGGTGTTGGCAGGTCAGTGTCTGGAGGTATTGGTCAGTGTCTGGGGGTGTTGGCAGGTCAGTGTCTGGAGGTATTGGTCAGTGTCTGGGGGTGTTGGCAGGTCAGTGTCTGGAGGTATTGGTCAGTGTTTGTGGGTGTTGGCAGGTCAGTGTCTAGAGGTATTGGTCAGTGTCTGGGGGTATTGACAGGTCAGTGTCTGGAGGTATTGGTCAGTGTCTGGGGGTATTGGCAGGTCAGTGTCTGGAGGTATTGGTCAGTGTCTGGGGGTGTTGGCAGGTCAGTGTCTGGAGGTATTGGTCAGTGTCTGGGGGTGTTGGCAGGTCAGTGTCTGGAGGTATTGGTCAGTGTTTGTGGGTGTTGGCAGGTCAGTGTCTGGAGGTATTGGTCAGTGTCTGGGGGTATTGGCAGGTCAGTGTCTGGAGGTATTGGTCAGTGTCTGGGGGTGTTGGCAGGTCAGTGTCTGGAGGTATTGGTCAGTGTCTGGGGGTGTTGGCAGGTCAGTGTCTGGGGGTGTTGGCAGGTCAGTGTCTGGGGGTATTGGTCAGTGTCTGGGGGTTTTGGCAGGTCAGTGTCTGGAGGTATTGGTCAGTGTCTGGGGGTGTTGGCAGGTCAGTATCTGGGGATATCGGTCAGTGTCTGGGGGTGTTGGCAGGTCAGTGTCTGGGGATATCGGTCAGTATCTGGGGGTATTGATCTGTCAGTGTCTGGGGATATCGGTCAGTATCTGGGGGTATTGATCTGTCAGTGTCTGGGGATATCGGTCAGTATCTGGGGGTATTGATCTGTCAGTGTCTGGGGATATCGGTCAGTATCTGGGGGTATTGATCTGTCAGTGTCTGGGGATATCGGTCAGTATCTGGGGGTATTGATCTGTCAGTGTCTGGGGATATCGGTCAGTATCTGGGGTATTGATCTGTCAGTGTCTGGGGATATCGGTCAGTATCTGGGGGTATTGATCTGTCAATGTCTGGGGATATCGGTCAGTATCTGGGAGTATTGATCTGTCAGTGTCGGGGGTTATTGGTCAGTGTCTGGGGGTATTGATCTGTCAGTGTCTGGGGATATCGGTCAGTGTTTGGGGGTATCGGTCGGCGTCTGGGGATATCGGTCAGTATCTGGGGGTATTGGTCAGTGTCTGGGGATATCGGTCAGTGTTTGGGTGTATCGGTCGGCGTCTGTGGATATCGGTTGGTCAGTATCTGGGGGTATTGCTCTGTCAGTGTCTGGGGGTATCGGTCAATGTCTGGGGATATTGATCTGTCAGTGTCTGGAGGGATCAGCAGGTCAGTGTCTGGGGGTGTTAGCAGGCTGGTGTCTGGAGGAATCAGAGGGTCGGTTTCTGAGGGTATTAGGCTATGTTCACATGGCTTATTTTGGGACGGATTTGGTCTTGTATTCTGCGCCGTACTGCGTGAAATATGGCGCCAATCCGTCCCAGTCATTACAGTAATCCACAGTTCTCATAGAGAACTATGGATTCCGTCTCTTCTCCCCCGCTCGCTAAATACGGCGAGCGGGGAGAAAGTACCCGGCGGGGTACGCGCCGTGGATAATGGTTGTCTATGGGACCGGTGAGCTGCAAGCCCCCCTGCCCTGCCCCTGCTACACGGCAGCCGGCGTAATTGCGGGCGAGATCCGTCCCCGCAATTACGCCGGCAATAAGCAGTGTGAACCTAGCCTTAGTGTCATGGGGTATGGGCGGGCCAATGTCTGGAAGTGTATGGGGATAATAGTGTATGGAGGTAACAAGGAGTGTCTGGGGATATCGGTGGGTCAGTGTCTGGGGTTATTGGTGGGTCAGTGTCAGGGGGTATTGGGTCAGTGCCTGGGGTATTGGTTGATGTCTAGGCATATTGGTGGGTCAGTGTCTGGGGGTATTGGTCAGCAACTGGGGATATTGTCAGGTTAGTGTCTGGGGGTGTTGGTCGGTCAGTGTCTGAGGGTATCGGTCTGTCAGTGTCTGAGGGTATCGGTCTGTCAGTGTTTGAGGGTATCGGTCTGTCAGTGTCTGGGGGTATCGGTCTGTCAGCATCTGGGGATATCGGTCAGCATCTTGGGATGTCGGTCAGCATCTGGGGATATTGGCAGGTCAGTGTCTGGGGATATTGGTTGATGTCTGGGGATATCAGTCTATCAGTGTCTGGAGGTATTGGTATGTCCGCATCCGGGGATACCAGTGGGTCTCTAGGGATATTAGCCGGTCAGTGTCTGGGGGTATTGATCTGTCAGTGTCTGGGGATATCAGTCAGCATCTGGGGATATCGGTAGGTCAGTGTCTGGGAGTATTGATCTGTCAGTGTCTGGGGATATCGGTAGGTCAGTGTCTGGGGGTATTGATCTGTCAGTGTCTGGGGATATCGGTAGGTCAGTGTCTGGGGGTATTGATCTGTCAGTGTCTGGAGGTATCAGTCAGTGTCTGGGGGTAACGGCAGGTCAGTGTCTGGGGGTATTGATCTGTCAGTGTCTGGGTCTTTCAGTCAGCGTTTGGGGTCATCGCAGGTCAGTGTCTGGGGTATTGATCTGTCAGTGTCTGGGGTATTGATCTGTCAGTGTCTGGGGTATTGATCTGTCAGTGTCTGGGGATATTGATCTGTCAGTGTCGGGG
The DNA here is from genome assembly GCA_025379985.1 of Phyllomedusa bahiana. Lineage (NCBI taxonomy): Eukaryota > Metazoa > Chordata > Amphibia > Anura > Hylidae > Phyllomedusa > Phyllomedusa bahiana. The sequence continues at coordinate 47,689 of JAODAL010024008.1, read as the reverse complement.
GATATTGGCAGGTCAGTGTCTGGGGTATTGGTGGGTCAGTGTCTTGAGGTCTTGGTCAGTGTCAGGAGATGTTGGCAGGTCAGTGTCTGGTGTATTTGTGGGTCCGCGTCTGGGGATATCGGTCAGCATCTGTGGATGTCGGTCAGCATCTGGGGTTCTTGGTGGGTCAGTGTCTGGTGGATTGGTGGGTCAGTGTCTGGGGGGTATCAATTAGCGTCTGGAGATATCGGTCAGCATCTTGGGATGTCGGTCAGCATCTGGGGATATTGGCAGGTCAGTGTCTGGGGGGATTAATCTGTCAGTGTCTGGGGGTATTGATCTGTCAGTGTCTGGGGTATTGGCAGGTCAGTGTCTGGGAGTATTGGTTGGTGTCTGGGGGTATTGGTCGGTTAGTGTCAGGGGGTATTATAGTATTTTCTTCCTATGGTCCTGCCCCTCCTCTATTATATACTGATTACACGTCACCACCTCCTGCTGTTATATCACCTTTATTATCAGGATATTACAGTCACATCATATAATGCTATTACTCTTCATATTACTGTGTATGGCAGGGACGTCTCTTCCTCTGCTGGTGGCACCATCCTGCCCCTCATCACAGGAGGTAGAAATGTGGACGGCTGCACTATATTCCTGTCCTCAGTGTCATCATCGCCATTGTAGACCTTATATATAATATGGGGTGTATCCTCTGGTATCTCCTGGATCTCCACACAGGGGCATGGTGGATACAATGGTGCAGTCACTCATCGTGTATGGTATCATGTGCTCTACAAGGTGTATCCTCTGGTATCTCCTGGATCTCCACACAGTGGCAAGATGGACACAATGATGCTGTCACCCATCGTGTATGGTATCATGTGGTATACAGGGTGTATCCTCTGTCTGGTATCTCCTGGATCTCCACACAGGGGCATGGTGGATACAATGGTGCTGTCACCCATCGTGTATGGTATCATGTGGTATACAGGGTGTATCCTCTGTCTAGTATCTCCTGGATCTCCACACAGTTGCAAGGTGGACACAATGGTGTGGTCACCCATTGTGTATGGTATCATGTGGTATACAGGGTGTATCCTCTGTCTGGTATCTCCTGGACCTCCACACAGGGGCATGGTGGATACAATGGTGCGGTCACCCATTTTTTATGGTATCGTGCTGTACAAGGTGTATCCTATGTCTGGTATCTCCTGGATATCCACACAGTGGCAAGGTGGACACAATGGTGCGGCCACCCATTGTTTATGGTATCGTGCTCTACAAGGTGTATTCTCTGGTATCTCCTGGATCTCCACACAGTGGCATGGTGGATACAATGGTGCGGTCACCGATTTTTTATGGTATCATGTGGTATACAGGGTGTATCCTCTGTCTAGTATCTCCTGGATCTCCACATAGTGGCAAGGTGGACACAATGGTGTGGTCACCCATTGTGTATGGTATCATGTGGTATACAGGGTGTATCCTCTGTCTGGTATCTCCTGGACCTCCACACAGGGGCATGGTGGATACAATGGTGCGGTCACCCATTTTTTATGGTATCATGTGCTCTACAAGGTGTATCCTCTGTCTGGTATCTCCTGGATCTCCACACAGGGGCATGGTGGATACAATGGTGCGGTCACCCATTTTTTATGGTATCATGTGCTCTACAAGGTGTATCCTCTGGTATCTCCTGGATCTCCACACAGTGGCATGGTGGATACAATGGTGCGGTCACCCATTTTTTATGGTATCATGTGCTCTACAAGGTGTATCCTCTGTCTGGTATCTCCTGGATCTCCACACAGTGGCAAGGTGGACAGAATTGTGCGGTCACTCATCCTGTATGGTATCATGTGGTATACAGGGTGTATCCTCTGTGTGGTATCTACTGGATCTCCACACAGTGGCATGGTGGATACAATGGTGCGGTCACCCATCGTGTATGGTATCATGTGGTATACAGGCTGTATCCTCTGCAATCTCCTGGATCTCCACACAGTGGCAAGGTGGACACAATGGAGCGGCCTCTCATTGCGTATGGTATCATATGGTATACAGGTTATTTCCTCTGTCTGGTATCTTCAGGATCTCCACACAGTGGCGGATACAATGACGCAGTCACCCATCGTGTATGGTATCATGTGGTAAACAGGTTATTTCCTCTGTCTGGTATCTCTTGGATCTCCACACAGTGGCGGATACAATGGTGCGGCCATCCATCGTGTATAGTATCATGTGGTATATAGGGTGTATCCTCTGTCTGGTATGTCCTGGATCTCCACACAGTGGCGGATACAATGGTGCGGTCACCCATTGTGTATGGTATCATGTGGTTTTGTCAGATATGGACCGGCCAAACATATTAAATAGCTGTCTGGTTGACGTACGAAGAAGAGCGGTGACCGGACACCAGATGGCGGTTTATAGGACATGCGTCGTAGTAGTCTGTATGAAGGCTCCACGACATCAGCGCTCAGTCTACCGCGTCATCGCCCAGCAGCGGGTTCAGCAGATCCATCAGAAAACGCTCGATCTCGCCGAAGGATGGTCGGGATTGAGGCTCATACCTCCAGCACATTCTCATGATGTGCGAGAACTTGTCCGGGCTCTCGGCAGGAGGGTCCAGAGCTTTTCTGTTAATTATGTCCTGGCGATACTGCCCATTGCTTTTCTCTGTAGGTGAAAGAAATAAGAATGGCGGTTACACGACCTGCGCCGGTCCTGCCTCCGACCATGGGGACTTAACCATATGAGGGGTGAGAACATGAGCCTGAAACGTCTAAGTCATGGGAAGAGATCAACTGCCCAACTATCCCTGAAGATAGACCCCAGACCGGACTGTCCCTGAATCCAGACCCTAGACCGGACTGTCCCTGAATCCAGACGCTAGACCGGACTGTCCCTGGAACCAGACCCCAGTCCGGTCTGTGCCGGAAACCAGTCCGGACTGTGCCGGAAACCGGACCCCAGACGGGACTGACCCCGAAACCGGACCCCAGACGGGACTGTCCCGGAAACCAGACCTCGGACAAGACTAAATGCAAAATGTAGACTCCTGACCAGAAAATCCTGGAAAACAAATACAGATCCTAGACTGGACTGTCCCAGAAAACAGACCCAAACCAGATTACCTGCAAAATAATGACTCCAGACTATCCTGGAATATAGATCAAAGAAAAGATTACTGCACAGAATGCAAACCCAGAATTCAGACCTCAGACAAGACTGCCCCACAAAATACAGACCTCAGACGAGACTACCCCAGTATGCGGACCACAAACCAGACTACCCCAAAATGCCAACCTCAGACCAGACTACCCCAGAATGCGGACCATAGACCAGACTACCCTAGAATACCAACCTCAGACCAGACTACCCCAGAATGCCGACCATAGACCAGACTACCCCAGAATGCCAACCTCAGACCAGACTACCCCAGAATGCGGACCATAGACCAGACTACCCCAGAATGCCAACCTCAGACCAGACTACCCCAGAATGCGGACCATAGACCAGACTACCCCAGAATGTCGACCAGAGACCTGTATACCCCACAATGCCCACCACAGACCAGACTACCCCAGATTGCACAGCCGTCTAGACTACCCCAGATTGTGGACCCCAGACCAGACTACTCCAGAATTCCGACCTCAGACCAGACTACCCCAGAATGCCAATCTCAGACCAGAATACTCCAGAATGTGGACCATAAACCAGACTACCCCAGAATGCCAACCTCAGACCAGACTACCCCAGAATGCGGACCATAGACCAGAATAAACCAGAAAACCAACCTCAGACCAGACTACCCCAGAATGCGGACCATAGACCAGACTACCTCAGAATACCAACCTCAGACCATGTTACCCCAGAATACCAACCTCAGACCAGACTACCCCAGAATGCCAACCTCAGACCAGACTACCCCAGAATACCAACCTCAGACCAGATTACCCCAGAATACCAACCTCAGACCAGACCACCCCAGAATGCCAACCTCAGACCAGACCACCCCAGAATGCCAACCTCAGACCAGACCACCCCAGAATGCCAACCTCAGACCAGACTACCCCAGAATGCCAACCTCAGATCAGACTACCCCAGAATGCCAACCTCAGAACAGACTACCACAGAATGCCAACCTCAGACAAGACTACCCCAGAATGCCAACCTCAGATCAGACTACCCCAGAATGCCAACCTCAGATCAGACTACCCCAGAATGCCAACCCTAGACCAGACTGTCCCTTCAAACAGAATCAAGACCAGACTGTCCCTTCAAACAGAATCAAGACCAGACTATCACTTAAAACAGATCCTACAACAGACTATCCCACAAATCCTGACAGAAACCAGACCACTGTGAAATGCAGGCCCCAGACTATCCCTGAAAACAGATCCCAGACTATGGACCCTCGCTATCTTCATGTCCTTTACCCCCTTCATCTTCTTTATCCTATTTGCCCTCCTTATCCCCATGGTCTTCACCATTCTCATCTTCCTCACTATCTCCATGCCCTTCACCCTCCTCATGTTCCTCTCCTTCTTCTTCCTATTTGCCCTCCTTATCCCCATGGTCTTCACCATTCTCATCTTCCTCACTATCTCCATGCCCTTCGCCCTCCTCATCTTCCTCTCCTTCCTCCTCCAATTTGCTCTCCTTATACATTTTCACCCCCTCAAACTCCTCATCCTTCTCATGATCTTCACCATTCTCATGTTCCATACTATCTTCATGCCCTTCCCCCCTTGTCTTCCTCATTTTCCTCCTCCTATTTGCCCTCCGCCCCCTGATCTTCACCATTCTCATCTTCCTCTCTATCTTCCTGCCCTGTGTCTTCCTCTTCTTCCTCCTCCTATTTGCCCTCCTTATTCTTTTCGCCCCCTCATACACCTCACTCTCACCATGGTCTTCACCATTCTCATCTTCCTGTATTTCCATGCCCTTCGCCCTCTTCCTTCCTCTCCTTCCTCCTCCAATTCGCCCTCCTTATCCATTTCACCCCCTCAATCTCCTCATCCTTCTCATGATCTTCACCATTCTCATCTTCCATACTATCTTCATGCCCTTCCCCCCTTGTATTCCTCATTTTCCTCCTCCTATTTGCCCTCCTCCCCCATAATCTGCACCATTCTCATCTTCCTCACTCTCTTCATGGGCGTCACCCTCCTCATCTACCTCTCCTTCCTCATCTGATTTGCCCTCCTTATCCTTTTCACTCCTCTCATACTCCTCACTCCCCCATGATCTTCACCATTCTCATCTTCCTCACTATCTTCTTGCCCTTCACCCTCATAATCCTCCTCCTTCTGATATTTGCCTCCTGAATACCTGTGGAATTCCCCTTTTACTGTTTCCTTGTTTACTGATCACTAAGGAAGTGTTTAAGAAGAAAATGCAGAGAATGAAGACAGACACGCCTGGAGCCGCTGTGATCCCGTAAGCCACGCTATCCTGCTGCACTGCATTGTCGGAGATGTCATCTTTGTGTATAACCAGTTTAGTTTCAGTGGACCATAAGAGTCAGATACGTCACTTAAGGGGTTTTTGGGGTCCAGGCAATAGGATCCCAGATGTAGTTTTTCCAAAAATATCCCAAAAATATAGACCCCAACAACAACTTTCTGGTTGCATCAGCTACCTGTCCTCTAAAATTTGGGATTTCCGACCCTCAGTTGTTGTGTGAGCCTGGCTTTATGGGTCACACTGTATTGGGCTATTTCTATAGAGGGAGAAGGACTCAGGATCAGATGTATTAGGTCCAACCCGTCACCCCTTGGGTAGAATCATCTCTTGTCAGGGGATCTTGTCTAAATCGGTTGGATCTGGTGCTAAAATTCTCTTCTGTAGCCACCATGTCAAGAATTGGCAGAAGTAATCAGCCCTCAGCAGTTTAGCATCCACTCCAGGTGTCATGTCTTTACCTCCAATCACTTTACAAGATGATCAGACCGATAAAATGGGGACCTCCTGACAACAGACATATTGGATTTCACCTTGCATTTTTCTTTGTTTCCATAGAAGATAAGCCACTAGCCGGAGGAGTCTGAAGGGGGATAGAGGGTCTGTAGGAAACAGAAAAATCTGGAGGGGAACAGCGGGGTTTGGTTAGAAACCATGGAATGTTCAGGAATGGTGGAGTCTGGAGGAAGACCAGAATCTGTATGCAGGGTTGTGGGAACAAGGGTCTGGAAGGGATAGTCGGGTCTGGAGGAAACAGAAGTCTGAAGGTGAAAATGGGTTTGCAGGGTGTAGAGGAGTCTTGTGAGAACAGAGGTGTCTGGAGGAAACAGAAAAGTCTGGGGAAGGATAGAAGAGTCTGGATGGGACATTGTGGTCGTGAGAAAACAAAAAGAAGTCTGGAGGGGGACAGAGTAGTCATAAGGGAACAGAAGGGTCTAGAGGGGACAGAAAAGTCCGGAGAGGGACAGAGGGGCCTGGGAGCAGGAATTTATAGAAAACCATGGAAGGGACAGTGGGGTCTGGAGGAAACAGAAGTCTGAAGGGGGAAATAGGTTGCAGTGTACATAGGAGTCTGGAAAAGGACAGGGGAGTCTGGAGGGATCAGAGAGGTCTGGAGAAGGACACAGGGACCTGAAGGGCGACAGAGGAGTCTGTAGGAGAACAGAGGAGTCTAGAGGGGACAGAGCGGTGTTGTGGAGGACAGAGCGTTCTGGTGGCGGACAGAATGGTCTGGTTGAGGACAGAGCGGTCTGGTGGAGGATAGAGGAGTCAGGAGGGGTAAATGGTAGCATTTGATCCTCAGCGATCTCGTATATGTATGTATTGGGGGCATGTATGTGAACATTGGTGAGTACGCAGCACTTGGATGGACCTGTCAGTGGTTTGGACTGGTGAATGAAGATGTAGTCATGGAGACTGGAAGACCAAGCATCTTTTTCTTTCCACAATTTTTTGGTCTATTCCACCCACCATTTTCTCACCTGGGAAGGGAATTTTTCCAAAAGTGATGAGCTCAGTCAGCAGAACGCCAAACGACCATAAGTCAGACTTGCTGGTGTATTTCTGCATCTGAAAAACCTCTGGCGCCGTCCACCTAATGGGAACCTGTGCATCTGGAGAAAGCCGAGGTTATAAGCATTGTGAGGGGGTAAATTAGATTTCCCTCTGAGTGCACTTACATGTCTCCAGCCACCCAAAGACTGTCAGCAGATCCTGATGATCCCAAACATACCTCCTTCACTTTCTGTATAACTTTTTGACACTTTTACCTATCCAAGTGATTCAGAGACTGTTTCTCGTGACACATTGGGCTTTGAAGTAGTAAGAAATTTTGGTCTAAGAAATCCTTGCTTATTTGTGAAAAATATCAAAATATTGTGGAAATTTTGAAAACTTTACCATTTTCAAAATTCAAAAATTTCTGCATGTAGGACAGATAGTTATTCCACTCAAAATAGTTTGACTAGCATCTACCATATGTCTACTCTAGGTTTGCATCATTTTTTAAATGTATTTTTTTTACGACATTAGGGGGCTTAGAAATTTAGTAGTCATTTTTCACATGTGCAAGAAAATTAGCAAAATAGATTTTTTTAGGGACCAGTCTGGTTCTGATGTGGCTTTGAGGGGCCTGTATGTTAGATACCCCATAAATGACTTAATCTTAGAAACCGCTCCTCTTAATGTGTTTACAACATAATTTAGGAAGTTTATTAACCCATTAGGTGTTTCACAGGAATTAAAGCAAAGTGGAGGTGAAATTTAAAAATTTCAAATTTTTTTGCAGATTTTCAGTTTTTGTCCATTATTCACTGGAACACGGTAGATGTGACCAGGGAATTGCAACTAAATGATGATTCTCCCAATTCTGCTGTATTTAGAGATATCACATATGTGGCCCTAGTGCATTATTTGGCTCAACCACAAGCCCCAGAATAGGAGGAGCACCTTCTGGACTCTGGGGTCTCATTTTCATTACAATTTTATTTAGCCGCCATTTCAGGTTTGCAGATGCCCTAAGCTGCTAAAACTCCCCTAAAAACTCCCCTAAAAGACCCCATATTGGAAACTACACCCCTAAAGGAAAATATCCAGGGGTGCAATGAGTATATTAACCCCACAGGTGTTTCACACATTTTTTCTAACGTTAGGTGGTGAAAATAAAAAATTTTTAGCTGAAAATGTGTCACGTCAAAGGGAGGTACAGTGAGCCCTGACTGAAACCCAGCCCACAGTCCCTGCCTGCTTGACGTGCTGCCCTAGATGGAAGACGGCAACTGGGCGACAGTCCCTGCGCTGCTGGAGTGCTGGGGCCGTCAGGAGGAAGAATAGTCAGACAGTCCAGGTCAATACCAAAACGGAAACGCCAAAGCCACAAATCAGAACCAGAGGGATAAACGTAAACAAGCCGGGGTCAACAGCCAAACGGGAGCAAGGTACAAAATCAGAAGACAAGCCGAGGTAAGTAAACAAGCCGAGGTCAGGTACACAAGTAAACAGCACAATAAAAATCACAGGAAAGCAAGGCAGCCAGGAAATTTCACAGGCGCAGCACTCAGCTAGCAGGGAGTTTAAATGTGTTTCCCGGATACCGCCCCTGTAGCTGATTGGAGCGCCTCCGGGTCCTCCCATTGGCTGATGCGACACGCTCCCTGTCCGGAGTGGCTGAGCGTCTGTCACTCACAGAGCTGCCAGCAGCAAGTGAATCAGGGTGGGGTTGCAAATCAGATGCTGCATCCTGTTGATCACTGCAGCCTAGCCCTGACAGTACCCCCTCTTTTAGGAGGGGCCACCGGATCCTTCTCTGGTCTGCGTTTGTCTGGGTGAGACTCATGGAATTCCCTCACCATGCGATCAGCATGGATGGATTTTGCCGGAACCCATGATCTCTCCTCAGGACCATTCCCCTTCCAATGGACCAGGTACTGCAAAATACGGGCGACTTCATATTCTAACTCCCCCTCTATGCAAACTGGAGAAGCAGGTCTAGAGGGCAGAGTCACTGGCTGAATATACCTCTTAAGAATTGAACGATGGAACATATTATGTATACGGAGAGAAGAGGGCGATTTCAGGCGATATGCCACCGGGTTAACTACCTCCTGAACCACATATGGACCTACAAATCGCGGCGCGAGTTTACCAGAGGGAACTTTCAATCGCAGATATTGGGTGGATAACCATACTTTATACCCAACCGCACACCCTCTAGAACACAGACGCCGTCTATCAGAACTTTTCTTCTGGATGTTCTGGATATGAACCAAGTTCTTCTGAACTTGGGCCCAGACTGTGCACGGATCTTTAATGATAACATCCACCCCGCTGTGATCAGATGTAGCACTGGAAAATGACGCATGCCTAGGGTGAAAACCATAATTACAGTAAAATGGTGAGGTCCCCGACGAGCTACTATCCTGATTGTTAATGGCAAATTCAACCAACGGTAAGTATTTTATCCAGTCTACCTGCTGATCAGATACATAACAACGGAGGTTTTGTCTTACCATTTGATTTACCCTCTCTGTCTGCCCATTAGTCTCTGGGTGGAAGGCAGAGGAGAAAGACAGGGTGATACCCATAGCCTTGCAAAGGGCTCTCCAAAAAACGAGAAACAAACTGAACCCCTCTGTCCGAAACGATATTCTCTGGTAACCCATGAAGCTTGACAATGTGTTTGACAAAGAGTTCAGCACGTTTTTTGGACGACGGTAATCCCCTTAACGGAACAAGATGGCACATTTTGCTGAAACGATCCACTACCACCCAAATAACTGTTTTGCCCTCTGAAGGAGGAAGGTCTGTCATAAAATCCATGGAGATATGGGTCCACGGACGTTCAGGTACAGGTAAAGGGCAAAGTTCGCCAGGAGGCATCGACGGCCACCAGTAATTACGAGAAATAAGCTTTTTTGTGCCAGACACTCCAGGATGCCACAGAATCATGAAATTCTTTTAAAATTCGTAGCCGAAACTGAGTGGGGACAAAGACCATCGAAATAGGACAGTTAGCAGGTCTCATATCCTGGTGGGACTTAACCTCAGTGGCTAAATCAGGGGAAATAGCTGAGACAACAGTCTCCTTGGGCAATATAGGTGCCGGACCCTCCTGAGATGCATGGCTGGCACAGAAGCTTCTAGATAGAGCATCAGCAATCACATTTTTCGAACCAGCTCTGTAAAAATAATGCCCAACGCGCCTGACGTGGATTTAACCTTTTAGCACTCTCTAAAAAGGTAAGATTCTTATGATCAGTAAGGACCGTGACCTGATGATGGGCACTCTCGAGAAAGTGGCGCCATTCCTCGAAGACCTACTTAATAGCAAACAACTCCTGGTTCCCAACATCATAATTCCTTTCAGCTGAGGAAAAGTTACATGAAAAGAAGGCACAAGGGCGAAGGTTAGTCATATTAGCGGACCCTTGAGACAAGACCGCCCCATACTCGGAAGCATCAACCTCAACGACAAAGGGTTTGCTGTGATCAGCTTGAATCAACACAGGAGCTGATACAAAACACTGCTTAAGCTTTTCAAATGCATCTATGGCATCAGGTTGCCAATGACTGAACTTCATCCCCTTCTTAGTCATGTCAGTCAAAGGCCGAACTAAGACAGAAAAATTACGAATAAATTTACGACAGTAGTTCGCAAACCCTAGAAACCGCTGCAGGGCCTTCAGCGATAAAGGGCGGACCCAATCGAGAATGGCCTTAATTTTACCGGGGTCCATATGAAATGAGTTAGGAGTCAGGAGTCAGGTACCCAAGAAAAGGTACCTCCTGCACCCCGAAAACACATTTTTCAAGCTTGACAAACTATTTTCCTTCAGGATTTGTAATACCTGTCGTACGTGTTTAACGTGGGACGACCAATCTTCCGAGTAGATTAAAATGTCATCCAGGTAAACGACCATACAACAACCAATGAGTTCACGGAAAATATCATTAACCAGGTTCTGGAACACCGCGGGAGCATTACACAACCCGAACGGCATCACCAGATACTCAAAATGACCTTCAGGAGTGTTAAACGCGGTTTTCCATTCATCCCCTTCTCGGATACGGATGAGGTTATAGGCCCCTCTAAGGTCCAACTTGGAAAACCACTTTGCTCCCTGGATTTGGTTGAACAGATCAGGGATCAAGGGTAATGGGTATTGTTTTTTTACCGTTATTTTATTCAGTTCACGGTAATCTATGCATGGATGAGGCCTCCATCCTTTTTCCCTACAAAGAAAAACTCTGCACCCATGGGAGACACCGAAGGTCGGATATGCCCCTTCTGTAAGCTCTCTGCAATACATTGTTTCATTGCTAGTCTCTCTGGACCAGACAGATTATATATCCTCCCCTTGGGAAACCTCACTCCGGTCAATGGCACAGTCCTAAGATCTATGAGGGGGTAGTATCTCCGACTGTTTCTGAGAAAATACTGCAGCAAAGTCAGGGATAAAAACAGGAATCTGCCAGGGCTGTATTTATAGGTCATGCTGCCCTAGGCACTAAACCTGAATACGCCCCCATTAACAATTTGCATTACCACGCCCCTTTCACAACATGCCACACCCCTTTACAAAAGCCACGCCCACTATAACCATGTAACGGCTCTAGAAGAAAGCTAATTGAAGGGTTAGCTGTCACCCAGCTTTCCTAGACGTTGGAGAACCTATTCAGCATCCAGGAAAGCTGGGAGATAACGCCAAACTGTGCCTGAACATAAACCTCTACACTACAACCAATATTTCCACCATACAGTGACCATATAGTGGTAGACACCATTGTACACAGCCTCTGCAGACTGTATATTACCTCCATATAGTGACCATATAGTGGTATACAGGGCTGTGGAGTCGGCAAGCCGAAGCCCCGACTCCGACTCCTCAATTTCCCAAACCTCCGACTCCAACTCCCGACTCCTGACTCCCTCATACACGGTGCATGTTTAAGTAATAACTTTACTGTAGTAAAATGGTAACATCAGGCTGTTTATCACCTTATGATACATTAATAAAGCTATTTAGGTAGAACAGACACTGACAGGCAAAAGGGTAACAATGTTTTGAACACTTGTGGGTAGAGTTGAAGAAAAAGCTGTATTTGTATCCAAGTCCAGTCTGCACCAACATTGGGAATGTGGAGAAGAGACCTGTAATTAGATTTTGGTCAAGATGTGCTTGAATCTGATCCAGAGCCCAGAAGGATTCAGGCAGTGCTGAAAACCAAAGGGGGATTTCCCAAATACTAACAAAATAATAAAAATTAACATTTTGATTGTTAGGAGCAAAACTATAACTAAGCAGATGCTAAATACCTGCAAGTCAAATTTATGTATAAGATCGGTAAGAGGACTGTAAGATGACTGTATATACAATAACAGTAGCCTCATGTACAAAGCTATTGTGGATGGAGAGATATGGAGCCTGAAAGTCACAAGTTCAAAACAATGTTACCATTTTGCTTGTCAGTGTAAAATATATTTATTGGACATGACATTAGAACACAAAAAAATTGTAAAAATGCAAAACACTGCAGGAACATTTGTGGAGTCTCTGAATTTGTTCTGAGAAATAGTATTGCCTCCATCAGATCCTGCATACATGACCTCACATCTGATCTCATTATTTCCAGGCTAGAGAACGGCCTCTCTACACTAACTTGGTTTGGGGGTAAAACGATAACCACAGGGGCAACATCTGTAACAATGTCATGGTATAAAGGAATTGCCTCAGCCACAGTCAGGTCTGATGAATGGTTGAACTCTTCTACTTCTTTGAAAACAGGTGAAAAATTTTGCTGAAATCTGTTTGCCCTGGGAGCGGAATCTTTTCCCCTGGGGCAGCGCTTTGCCTGCTCCATGTCATCAATTACACTCCTCATGTGATGAGGCTGAAGATATGGGAGCAGTAGCACTGGCCAGACCCAATTCCTCTTGCTCTTTGCACTGCATCAAAGTAACTGGACCAACTTATATATTTTGGGAGTCGGTCCATTTTTTGTCGACTCCGACTCCTGCAAAATAGGCACTGACTCCGACTCCACAGCCCTGGTGGTATACACCAATGTACACAGCCTCTGCAGACTGTATATTACTGCCATACAGTGACCATATAGTGGTAGACACCAGTATACACAGGCTCATCATACTGTATACTACCACCATACAATGACCATATAGTGGTATACACCCTCAGTGCAATGCACCCGTAGTACAGCCCGCAAATACAGTAATTCATAGCTCTCACTGAAAGCTATGATTACCTGCTGGTTTCCCCAATGTGTACTGTGCGCTGGAAGAAAAGTGACATGTAAAAGTCTATGGGAGTCGGCACACACCGTTATAGAAGTACACGCCGGCCAGCACATGCTTCTACAGTACAGCACATCACTATATGCCACAAGACGCCAGGAAAAGCAGGTAGGATAACACAGGATAGGCTTAGATACTCAACGCCAGCAGGTAGGATAACACAGGATAGGCTTAGATACTCAACGCCACCAGGTAGGATAACACACTATAGGATTCCTAACACCCCATGTCTCTGACCCTGACCCCTCCCAACACCCCACATCTCTCCACCTCCTCCCCTCAACCCACATGTCTCTCACCCCCTCCCCCCAGCACCACACATCATGTGTCACCCCCAGCACCTCACAGCATGTCACCCCCCCAGCATCCCACATCATGTCACCCCCCAGCATCCCACATCATGTCACCCCCAGCATGTCACCCCCAGCATCCCCACAGCATGTCACCCACAGCACCCCCCAGCATGTCACCCCCAGCATGTCACCCCCAGCATGTCACCCCACAGCATGGCACCCCACAGAATGTCACTCCACAGCATGTCACTCCACAGCATGTCACCCCCACAGCATGTCACCCCACAGCATCCCTCCCCACAGCATGGCATCCCCAGTATGTTACACCACAGCATGTCACCCCACAGCATGGCATCCCACAGCACGGCATCCCACAGCACGGCATCCCACAGCATGGCACACCACAGCCTCCCCTTCCCACAGATCCTGGACTACCTGGGTAAGCCCCTGCATCTGCTCTACCATAGCTGTCATGGGGTTCATAGTGGGGTAGAGCAGTAACGGTTCTGGCCTGTGAAAATGTCACGTCAAAGGGAGGTACAGTGAGCCCTGACTGGAACCCAGCCCACTGTCCCTGCCTGCTTGACGTGCTGCCCTAGACGGCAGACGCCAACTGGGCGACAGTCCCTGCGTTGCTAAAGTGCTGGGGCCGTCAGAAGGAAGAATAGTCAGACAGTCCGGGTCAATACCAAAACGGAAACGCCAAAGCCATAAATCAGAACCAGAGGGATAAACATAAACAAGCCAGGGTCAAAAGCCAAACGGGAGTGAGGTACAAAATCAGAAGACAAGCCGAGGTCAGGTACACAAGTAAACAGCACAATACAAATAACAGCAAAGCAAGGCAGCCAGGAAATTTCACAGGCGCAGCACTCAGCTAGCAGGGAGTTTAAATGGGTTTCCCGGATACCGCCCCTGTAGCTGATTGGAGCGGTCTCCGGGTCCTCCCATTGGCTGGTGCGACACGCCACCTGTCCATAGTGGCTGGGCGTCTGTCACTCACAGAGCTGCCAGCAGCAAGTGTATCAGGGTGGGGTTGCAAAGCAGCTGCTGCAGCCTGTTGATCCCTGCAGCCTGAGTGCAGCCTAGCCCTGACAAAATGTTTAACTTTTACAAGGAATCCTGCAAAATAGCACAACAAAATTTGTTATGCAATTTCTTCCAAGTTTGACAATACCCTACATGTGGGTGTAAACTGCTGTTTGGGCACATGGCAGGGTGTACCAGGGAGGAAACGCTATTTGGCTTTTGGAACGCAGATTTTGGTCTGGGCCATGTCACATTTACACAGCCCCAAAAAGTACCAGAACAGGTACGTTTGTTACGCCCAATTTAGGATTCAACACCCCTAAAATAAAAAAGTTACAGCTCTCAGACTGCGGCGATGCAAAAACGTGTTTTCCTTTTTGAATAAAAGTGTTTTTATTGTGTAAAAGCAGTAAAACATAAAAAAGTATACAAATTGGGTATCACTGTAATTGTATTGACCTGTTGAGTAAAGCTAGCATGTCACTTATACCACACGGTGACCGCGGTAAAAAAATAAAAATAAAAAACACTACCAGGATTGCTATATTTTGTTCAGAATGCCTCACAAAGACCTTAAAAAAAAGTGATCATAATGGTGCCAAAACAAATGTCAACTCATCCCTCAAAAAACAAGCCCCTACACAGCTCCAAATACAGAAAAATAAAAAAGTTATGGCTGTCAGAATAGGACAACATAAAAACTACTTTTACATCTCAGCCATGATATACTCACAAACCCTGCATGTACTCGCCAATGTCAAATGCTAACATCGGCCGATAATGTTCCTCAGAGCAAGGGTTGCCAGCAGATGAATGGTCCCTTCCTATTCATCAAAGGAGGAGGATAAGAACTCTCTGCTGGCAACCCTTGCTCTGAGGAACATTATCGGCCGATGTTAGCATTTGACATTGGCGAGTACATGCAGGGTTTGTGAGTATATCATGGCTGAGATGTAAAAGTTGTTAATATCTGTCATCTAAAGCAGCATCATATATGAATGATAGGTGTTGATGTTCTAACATGATCTCTATTGTGTAAAGGGTATTATAAGAATGCCTACTGCATCATACATGTTTTGCTAATGCATAAAAATCTGTTCAATGATTATATAGCAGCTCTATGCATATCACAAACAATTGATAGTGTTTCAGTCTGTGTGGTCCCTGATGAGACCCGACGACTGTATGGGGTGAAACGCGTAGGACAATAAGTACATTGGGACAGAACATTGAAACTATCTGTTTTTTGACGATAATAATATACCATTTGTAAGAGCATAGGAACTGTAATATATAGGACAATAAATACATTGGGACAGAACATTTAAACCATCTGTGTTTTGGATGATAACAGTATACCATTTGTAAGAGCATAGGATCTGTAATATATATGAGACATCTTGATGTTATTTAGGCGATAAAGAGACACTAGCTGGGGTCGCCCTTATCGGGGCGGTTGCTCCAAATATATATATATATATATATATTTTATTTTTTTCTCCTTCTCTTTTCCTTCCTTTTTTTTTTTTTTTTCCTTTCTTTTTTGGATAGGTAGGCTTATGTGGGTGGATATTAGATATAGGAATATAGGAATAGTTTATATTGTTATTTATTAAAGGTTATGTTTTAGGAGTTTAACTAGGTAAATAACTTTTCTGTGTTGTGAATTGAAGTATTTATTGAGAGTTGTTGCCAAATTATCTATTGAACAAGCCCTAGTCCGTAAATTTTTTTGTTGGGGCATTGATGGTATTTACACGCAGACATTTTTGAAGTTTGAAAATGGTAAATATTTCAAATTTTTCACAATATTTTAATATTTTTCACAAATAAGGATTTTTTGGACCAAAATCTCTTACTAACTTAAAACACCATCTGTCACGAGAAAACATTCTCTGAATCATATGGATATGTAAAAGTGTCAAAAAGTTATTCTCACATAAAGTATCAGATGTAAAAAAATTGGGTTCCGTCAGATAGGCCAAAATTGGCTGTGGCAACGACGAAGCTAACGCTTGTAGTTTCAAGTTACAAAGTAGTTTGTAGTTGAGGAATTAAAAGTGCCAGCATGCCACAGCAGCAGATGTTAAACACATGTACTATCTAGCCCATGTGTGGTATGGCATGCTGGCACTTCTAGTTCCACAACTTCAAATGGCAGCATGCCACACCACGCATGTACTAATTGTATGAGTGCTGATTAGTACATGTGATTAACTTCTGCTGTAGCACTTGTAGTTCTGCTGGCACTTGTAGTTCCACAGCTACTAGCTGCTGTGAAACATGGAACTACAAGTGCCAGCATGCCACACCAGCACATGTTAAATACATGTACTAATCAGCACTCATACAATTAGTACATGTATGGTGTGTCATGATGGCATTTGTAGTTGTGGAACTACAAGTGCCAGCATTCCACCCACACATGTACTAAATATACCTGTTCCGACTTGCATAATGACTTAAGAACGAACCTACAGTTTCTATCCCATTCGTAATTGGGGGACTGTATATATACATGTGTATAATGAACCTTACCAACAGTGACAGCCATGGATGTGCTATCCAAGAAACGTGCCAGGCCAAAGTCTCCGATTTTGCAGGACATCATGGCTGACAGGAGGATGTTCTCGGCGCGCAGGTCTCGGTGTACACAGCCCTTCTGCTCCATGTAGTCCATTCCTTGACTAATCTGAAGAAAGTGAGAACCTTTCATCATCAGCCCACACACTCAAGGTTTTATCCAGATATCTGAATTTTCCATAAGTGTGCATCTCCTACTGTGCATCACCAGGTGCTTGTGACCTCTTATATAGTTACCTAAACCTTACAAGAGAGGAACAGTGGATGGTACGAACCTGGACGGCAAAGTCCACCAGCTGAGGAAAGGGCAAGTCCTTCTCCTTATGGTGAGCTGAGGAAAGACATGAAATATTGGAAAAGGTCTGCAAAGATGTTGTGAAATGAACTTAACATCACCTAGAGACCGAAGTGACAGATACAACATGACCGAGACACAGACACCACACATACAGCAAGACCAAGGGACCATCATGGCACATACAACATGACTGAATGACCAACTTGACCCAGAGGCAGACCAGACACAGATACAACATGACCGAGACACAGACACCACACATTCAGCAAGACCAAGGGACCATCATGGCACATACAACATGACTGAATGACCAACTTGACCCAGAGGCAGACCGGTCACAGATACAACATGACTGAGACACAGACACCACACATACAGCAAGACCAAGGGATCATCATGGCACATATAACATGACTGAGGGACCAACTTGACCCAGAGACAGACCGGACACAGAGATCATGACCCAGGGAACAAAATTACGTGACCGAGACACGAACATAGTGACACAGCAAGACCAAGGAACCATCATGGCACATATAACATGACTGAGAGGCCTACTTGACCCAGAGATCATAACCCAAGGGAACAAACTGACAGATACGACATGACCGAGAAATGGACATAGTGACACAGCAAGACCAAAGGAGCAACATGACTTGGAGATAGACATGATACTTCTATGTACGAGGGAACTGATAGTATGGAACCTGTAGGACTCTCTGAAGGTTGTGATAGTATGATACCTATAGGACTCTCTGTACAAGGATGGAAATAGTATGATACCTGTAGGACTCTCTGTACAAGGGAAGTTATAGTATGATACCTGTAGGACTCTCTGAAGGTAGTAATAGTATGGTACCTGTAGGACTCTCTGTATGAGGGTAGTCATAATATGATACCTGTAGGACTCTCTGAAGGTAGTAATAGTATGGTACCTGTAGGACTCTCTGTATGAGGGTAGTCATAGTATGATACCTGTAGGACTCTCTGTACAGGGGTAGTGGTAGTATGGTACCTATAAGATTCTCTGTACAAGGGTAGTCATAGTATGATACCTGTTGGACTCTCTGTACATGGGTAATAATAGTATGATACCTGTTGGACTCTGAGGGTAGTGATAGCATGATACCTATAGGACTCTCTGAGGACCGTGATAATATGATATCTGTAGGACTCTCTGAGGGTAGTGATAGTATGATACCTGTAGAACTCTCTGTACTAGGGCGGTGATAGTACGATACCTGTAGGACTCTCTGTACAGTATGGTACCTGTTGGACTGTCTGTACGAGGGTAGTGATAGCATGATTCCTGTAGGACTCTCTGAGGGCAGTGATAGTTTGATATCTGTGTGAATCTGTGCAGGGGTAATCATGGTATGATACCTGTAGGACTCTTTGTATGAGGGAAGTATTTGGACGGCTTGCAGTAGAGTCACATTGTTGGTATGATTAGCCACGGGCACCATTATAGAAGGTCTCGCCCTTTGATGACTCACCTTGCAGATACTTCTTGAGGTTTCCTTGGGGCATGTACTCGGTGACTATGAAGACAGGCCGGGTCTGAAGACACACTGCATATAGCTTCAGAAGCTTCTCGTGGCTCAGCTTCCACATGGTCTCGGCCTCCCCGTACAAGGTCTTCTGTAGAGACTCGGCAGTGACTGTTATCATAGTAAGAAGATACAGAGTATAATGAGGTGGGGGGCTTATAACACTATAATGTTCAGTGTTGGGTATGACTCTCAGACGTGCAATGACAGGGGGCAGATACTTTTGTTATTTGACCCAATTACCCCATTGTATGGATCTGACTGTTAAAGGACTCATCGGGAATAAGTGGTGGGGTGAGTGTTTGGCCCACTTCAATGACGGTAAAGTGGTTTGGAATGGACAGGAGGGTGCGACGACGTTACCTTGTAGTTCCTTTACAGCCACTTCTGTAGTTCCGTTCCACAAGCCGAGCCACACCGAGCCAAACCTGCCACTTACCAGCCTGCGGGTCTTCTGGATGGAGCTGGGGTCAATCTCCAGTTGGTCTACGGTGGTGTGGGATATGCTATCCACCAATGGAAGATCCAGCTGAAGAGAGACAATGAAGAAAACATTTTGTGCATATTGGGCGCATGTTCTCCAGATGTTGCTAGGATGATTGTACTCAGAAATTGATTGAGAACCACCCTAAAACCTCTCTGTACTAAATGTGCCCTCTGGGTGTCCTCAAAGGGCCATAAATCTTACAATCTGTCTTGTTTCTGCAGTCTTCCCTATCCTTGATGGTTCACCAGTGGAGTTGATTCTTGGGGTCCAGCAGTTGAGTAGTTTCTTGGGACCCACCAGTAAAGTTGATTCCTGGTACCCAACAGTGGAGATGATTCTTGGGGCCCACCAGTGGAGTAGCTTCTGGGGGCCCACCAGTGGAGTATCTTCTTGGGGCCCAACAGTGGAGTTGATTCTTAGGGTCCACCAGTGGAGATGACTATTGGGGCACACCAGTTGAGTTGATCTTGTGGCTCACCAGCGGAGTTGATTCTTGGGGTCCACCAGTTGAGCAGATTCTTGAGGTCCACCAGGAAAGTTGATTCTTGGGGCCCATCAGTAAAGATGATTCTTGGTGCCCACCAGTGGAGTTGATTCTTGGGACCCACCTGTGGAGTAGCTTTTTGGGGCCCACCAGTGGAGTTGATTCTTGGCGCTCACCAGTCAAGTAGATTCTTGGGGTCCACCAGTGGAGATGATTCTTGAAGCCCACAAGGGGAGTTGTTTCTTGGAGCCCACCAGTGAAGTTGATTCTTGGGGCCCATTAGTAGAGTAGCATATTGGGGCCCATAAGTGGAGATGATTATTGAGGCCCACCAGTGGAGTTGAATCCTGAGGCCCACCAGTGGAGTAGATTCTAAGGGTCCATGAGAAAAGTTGATTCTTGAGGCCCACCATTGGAATTGATTCCAGGGGCTCACCAGTAGAGATAATTATTGGGGCCCACCAGTGGAGTTGATTCTTGAGGCCCACCAGTGGAGATAATTATTGGGGCACACCAGTGGAGATGATTCTTAGGGCCCACCAGTGAAGTTGATTCTTTGTGGCCCACCAGTGAAGTTGATTCTTTGTGGTCCACCAGTGAAGTTGATTCTTTGTGGCCCACTAGTGGTGATGATTCTTGTGGCCCACCAATGGAGTTGACCAATGAAGTAGATTTCTTGGACTCACCAATGGAGTAGATTGCTGAAGCCAAACAAATGAGAAGATTCTTGGGGTACATCAGCAAAGCTAATTCTTGGGGGCCACCAGTGCAATAGATTACTGGGGCAGAAAAGAGGAGTAGATTTCTGGGACCCACCAATGGAGTAGATTCTTGAAGCCAACCAGTGGAGTAGATTTTTGGGGTCTATCAGTGAAGTTGATTCATGGGCCCCACCAGTGTTGTAGAATCTAGAGGGTGCACCAGTGGAGTTGAATCTTAAGCTCACCAGGGGAGTTGATTCTCACCCTGACTTTTGCCCATAGGGGTGGGTGTACTTATGTCTCTATAGCTGACCTGGGACATATGTGTAGAATGTGCTGATACCGACTGATGGAAATGTATGATAAATATGTTACTGCCACCAGTTCTAGGACACAACACTGTGACTGGAGACGTGATTACACTCCTGTATATTATTTGAATCCTATGGTTGGAGGAGATGTGGGCAGTCTATGATAATGGCTGGGTGACCCGTAGGAACATCTTACCTTTACACATGGCTTGTGTAGCTTGGTGCAGAGGCCGTCACTCTGCTGCTGGTAATATTGGACCAGATCCTTCACGCTGGGAAATGACGCTCTCCCCACCAGATAGTAGGTGCCATCCATGGACTCATGGACCCTGTAATGTCTCACCGACTGCCCCTCCCGCACTGCAAGGAAACATGGTGATGACGTCAATGGGGCTCGAGCTGGCGATCTTATTCATGACTCCATCACTATAATAATCTTAGCCGTCATCATCAGTAAAGTCTAATCAGCGGTCTGATAACGAGGCTGACGATTATCACTGTATTTAGTGAAGAATGTGGGAAGTGTGACTGTCGGAGTCAGGGTGTTAAAAAGCAGCCCCGGGCATCATGGGGAGCGACTCCCAGAACCATCCGCTACAAACCTTCCTCAGCTTATTTACCTCTAAGGTAATATTTTTATAACCAAATTTAGTTCAGTGATGGGGCAGTCAGCGCTATGTGAGAAGGTAGTGGTCACACTCCTTGAGAATAGCCCAGAAAAAGCAGTCAGCGCTATGTGAGAAGGTAGTGGTCACACTCCTTGAGAATAGCCCAGAGAAGGAGCAGTCAGTGCTATGTGAGAAGGTAGTGGTCACACTCATTAAGGATAGCCCAGGGAAGGGCAGTCAGTGCTATTTGAGAAAGTAGTGGTCACACTCATTGAGGATAGCCCAGAGAAGAGGCAGTAAGCACTATGTGGGAAGGTAGTGGTCATGCTCCTTGAGGATAACCCAGGGAAGGGGCAGTCAGCGCTATGTGGGAAGGTAATGGTCACACTCCTTGAGAATAGCCCAGAAAAAGCAGTCAGCGCTATGTGAGAAGGTAGTGGTCACACTCCTTGAGAATAGCCCAGAGAAGGAGCAGTCAGTGCTATGTGAGAAGGTAGTGGTCACACTCATTAAGGATAGCCCAGGGAAGGGCAGTCAGTGCTATGTGAGAAGGTAGTGGTCACACTCATTGAGGATAGCCCAGGGAAGGGGCAGTCAGCGCTATGTGAGAAGGTAGTGGTCACACTCTTTGAGGATAACACAGGAAATGGGCAGTCAGTGCTATGTGAGATGGTAGTGGTCATGCTCTTTGAGAATAGCCCAGGGAAGAGGCAGTCAGTGCTATGTGGGAAGGTGTGGTCACACTCTACAGAATATCCCAGGGAAGGGGCAAGTCAGTGCTATGTGGGAAGGCAGTGGTCACACTCATTGAGGATAGTCCAAGGAAGAGGCAGTCACCGCTATGTGAGAAGGTAGTGGTCACACTCCTTCAGAATATCCCAGTGAAGGAGCAGTCAGCGCTATGTGAGAAGGTAGTGGTCACACTCCTTGAGAATAGTCCAGAGAAGGAGCAGTCAGTGCTATGTGAGAAGGTAGTGGTCACACTCATTGAGGATAGCCCAGGGAAGGGCAGTCAGGGCTATGTGAGAAGGTAGTGGTCACACTCATTGAGGATAGCCCAGAGAAGAGGCAGTCAGCACTATGTGGGAAGGTAGTGGTCATGCTCCTTGAGGATAGCCCAGGGAAGGGGCAGTCAGCGCTATGTGAGAAGGTAGTGGTCACACTCTTTGAGGATAACACAGGAAATGGGCAGTCAGTGCTATGTGAGATGGTAGTGGTCATGCTCTTTGAGAATAGCCCAGGGAAGAGGCAGTCAGTGCTATGTGGGAAGGTAGTGGTCACACTCCTACAGAATTTCCCAAGGGAAGGGGCAGTCAGTGCTATGTGGGAAGGCAGTGGTCACACACATTGAGGATAGTCCAAGGAAGAGGCAGTCACCGCTATGTGAGAAGGTAGTGGTCACACTCCTTGAGAATAGCCCAGAGAAGGAGCAGTCAGCGCTATGTGAGAAGGTAGTGGTCAGCTCCTTGAGAATAGTCCCAGAGAAGGAGGGAGTCAGTGCTATGTGAGAAGGTAGTGGTCACACTCATTAAGGATAGCCCAGGGAAGGGCAGTCAGTGCTATGTGGAGAAGTTAGTGGTCACACTCATTGAGGAATAGCCCAGGAAGAGGCAGTCAGCACTATGTGGGAAGGTAGTGGTTTCTCCTTGAGGATAGCCCAGGAAGGGGCAGTCAGGCTATGTAGAAGGTAATTGGTCACACTCTTTGAGGAATACACACAGGAAATGGCAGTCAATGCTATGTGGAGAAGGTAGTGGTCATGCTCTTTGAGGATAGCCAGGGAAGAGGGGAGTCAGTGCTATGTGGGAAGGTAGTGGTCACACTCCTACAGAATTTCCCAAGGGAAGGGGCAGTCAGTGCTATGTGGGAAGGTAGTGGTCACACTCATTGAGGATAGTCCAAGGAAGAGGCAGTCAGGGCTATGTTTTATGGTAGTGGTCACACTCATTGAGTATAGTCCAGGGAAGGGGCAGTCAGCGCTATGTGGGAAGGTAGTGGTCATGCTCCTTGAGAATAACCCAGGGAAGGGGCAGTACGTGCTATGTGAGAAGGTAGTGGTCATGCACCTTGAGGATAACCCAAGGAAGGGGCAGTCAGTGCTATGTGGGAAGTTAGTGGTCACACTCCTTGAGAATAGCCCAGGGAAGGGGCAGTCAGCGCTATGTGGGAAGGTAGTGGTCACACTCCTTGAGAATAGCCCAGACAAGGTGCAGTCAGTGCTATGTGGTAAGGTATTCGTCACACTCCTACAGAATATCCCAAGGGAAGAGACAGTAAATGCTATGTGGGAAGGTAGTGGTCATGCTCCTTGAGGATAGTCCAGGGAAGGGGCAGTCAGCTCTATGTGGGAAGGTAGTGGTCACACTCCTTGAGGATAACCCAGGGAAGGGGCAGTCAGCGCTATGTGGGAAGGTAGAGGTCACGCTCCTTGATAGCCCAGGGAATGGGCGGTCAGTGCTATGTGGGAAGGTAATGGTCACACTCTGTGAGAATAGCCCAGGGAAGGGGAAGTCACTGCTATGTGGGAAGTTAGTGGTCATGCTCCTTGAGGATAACCCAGGGTAGGGGCAGTCAGCGCTATGTGGGAAGGTAGTGGTCATGCTCCTTGAGAATATCCCAAGGAAGCGGCAGTCAGCGCTATATGGGGAGGTAGTGGTCACACTCCTACAGAATATCCCAAGGGAACAGGCAGTCAGCGCTATGTGGGAAGGTAGAGGTCACGCTCCTTGATAGCCCAGGGAATGGGCGGTCAGTGCTATGTGGGAAGGTAATGGTCACACTCTGTGAGAATAGCCCAGGGAAGGGGCAGTCACTGCTATGTGGGAAGTTAGTGGTCATGCTCCTGGAGGATAACCCAGGGTAGGGGCAGTATGTGCTATGTGGGAAGGTAGTGGTCAGGCTCCTTGAGAATATCCCAAGGAAGCGGCAGTCAGCGCTATATGGGAAGGTAGTGGTCACACTCCTACAGAATATCCCAAGGGAACAGGCTGGCAGGCGGATGGGGGAAGGTAATGGTCACACTCCTTGAGGATAGTCCGGGACGGGGGCAGTCAGTGCTATGTGGGAAGGTAGTGGTCACACTCATTGAGGATAGTCCAGGGAAGAGGCAGTCAGCGCTATTTCAGAAGGTATTGGTCACACTCCTTGAGGATAACCCAGAGAAGAGGCAGTCAGTGCTATGTGGGAAGGTAGTGGTCATGCTCCTTGAGGATAGTCCAGGGAAGGGGCAGTAAGCACTATGTGGGAAGGTAGTGGTCATGCTCCTTGAGGATAACCCTGGGATGGTGCTGTCAGCTCTATGTGTGAAGGTAGTTGTCATGCTCCTTGAGAATAGCCCAGGGAAGGGGCAGTCAGCGCTATGTGGGAAGGTAGTGGTCATACTCCTTGAGGATAGCCCAGGGCAGGCGGAGTCAGCGCTATGTGAGAAGATAGTGGTCATGTTCCTTGAGGATAACCCAGTGAATGGACAGTCAGTGCTATGTGAGAAGGTAGTGGTCAAGCTCCTTGAGGATAGCCCAGAGAAGGGGCAGTCAGTGCTATGTGGGAAGGTAGTGGTCACGCTCCTTGAGGATAGCCCAGGGAATGGGCAGTCAGAGCTATGTGAGAAGGTAGTGGTCATGCTCCTTGAGGATAACCCAGTGAATGGGCAGTCAATGCTATGTGGGAAGGTAGTGGTCATGCTCCAGGGCTATGAATTCGCAGCTATGCTTCTCTTTGTTTTTAACTTTAAGGTCTTTGGAGTTCACATCCTGTAAATTCTATCCTAGAGCTGTCATCACAGGGACCGAGTGGGAGAACCGGTTCTGAGCTCGTAGAGGATGAGCGTGGCCTCCGGGGTGAACATCAGCTCCGGCCACTCATCGACAATAGAGACTTTGTCCTGAGGATCCCAAGACCCAGAGAGGGATCTGAGAGGAGCTGAAGGACTGTACTCAGTAGATAAGAGGGGATCTGATGAGAACCAACATTACCCAGGGGAAATCACTGAGTTCATGTACATGGCAGGGTCCTGGGCCCGGGGCTGCTATGGCAGTGCAGTCAGCAGTGCAGAGTATTACAGCCTCCGTCTGCTGCTGTACAGGCCCCATTGTGTGAGGGAAACATGGAGTATTCTACCCTAGATTCATTCTACCATCCGGACAGAGGTACTATGCTACTGTGCAGGAGGCCATTGCATGAGGGTCCTCATCCTATCCTCACACTACATGTTACCTCTGAGCATCCTCACCTTACATCGGACTCCTGAGTATCTACACCCTATATATCACCCATCAGTATCCTCACTCAACATGATACCTCTTAGCATCTTCATCCTACATAATACTCCTGAGTATCTACACACTATATATATTACCCTGAGTATCCTCACCTTACATATTACCCCTGACTATCCTCACCTTACATAGTACTCCTGAGTATCTTCACCCTATATATTACCCCTGAGTATCCTCACCCTACATGTTACCCTTGAGTATCCTCACCTTACATATAAACTCTGACTATCCTCACCTTACATAGTACTCCTGAGTATCTTCAACCTAGATATTACCAATGAGTATCCTCACCCTACATGTTACCCTTGAATATACTCACCTTACATATAAACCCTGACTATCCTCACCTTACATAGTACTCCTGAGTATCTTCACCCTATATATTACCCCTGAGTATCCTCACCCTACATGTTACCCCTGAGAATTCTCACCTTGCATGTTACCCATGAGTATCTTCACCATATATGTTACCCCTGAGTATCTTCACCTTATATCTTACCCCTGAGCATCCTCACCCTAAATGTTACCCTTCAGTATCCTCACCTTACACATTTCCCCTGACTATTCTCACCTTACATGTTACCCCTGAGTATCCTCACCCTATATGTTATCCCTGAGGATTCTCACCTTACATGTTACCCCTGACTATCCTCAGCTTACATGTTACCCCTGAGTATCTTCACCCTATATGTTATTCATGAGTATCCTCACATTACACATTACTCCTGAGTATCCTCACATTACACATTACTCCTGAGTATCCTCATCTTACATGTTACCCAAGAGTATCCTCACATTACAAATCACCCCTGACTATCATAACATTACATGTTACCACTGAGTATCCTCACATTACAAATCACTCCTGAGTATCCTCACCTTACATGTTACCTCTGACTATCCTCACCTTACATGTTACCCCTGAGTATCCTCACCTTACATGTTACCTCTGACTATCCTCACCGTACATGTTACCCCTGAGTATCCTCACCTTACATGTTACCTCTGACTATCCTCACCGTAGATGTTACCCCTGAGTATCCTCACCTTACATGTTACTTCTGACTATCCTCACCTTAGTTGTTACCCCTGAGTATCCTCACCTTACATGTTACCTCTGACTATCCTCACCTTACATGTTACCCCTGAGTATCCTCACATTACATGTTACCTCTGACTATCCTCACCTTACATGTTACCTCTGACTATCCTCACCGTACTTGTTACCCCTGAGTATCCTCACCTTACATGTTACCTCTGACTATCCTCACCGTACATGTTACCCCTGAGTATCCTCACTTTACATGTTACTTCTGAGTCAGAAGTAACATGTAAAGTGAGGATACTCAGGGGTAACATGTACGGTGAGGATAGTCAGAGGTAACATGTACGGTGAGGATAGTCAGGGTGCTGTGTAATGTGAGGATACTCATGGGTAACGTAAGGTGAGGATACTGAGGGGTAACATGTACGGTGAGGATACTCATGGGTAACATGTAAGGTGAGGATACTCAGGTGTAACATCTACGGTGAGGATAGTCAGAAGTAACATGTAAGGTGAGGATACTCAGGGGTAACATGTAAGGTGAGGATAGTCAGAAGTAACATGTAAGGTGAGGATACTCAGGGGTAACATCTACGGTGAGGATAGTCAGAGGTAACATGTAAGGTGAGGATACTCAGGGGTAACATGTACGGTGAGGATAGTTAGAGGTAACATGTAAGGTGAGGATACTCAGGGGTAACATGTAAGGTGAGGATAGTCAGAGGAACTTTGTAAGGTGAGGATACTCAGGGGTAACATGTAAGGTGAGGATAGTTAGAGGTAACATGTAAGGTGAGGATACTCAGGGGTAACATGTAAGGTGAGGATACTCAGAGGTAACATGTAAGGTGAGGATACTCAGGGGTAACATGTAAGGTGAGGATAGTCAGAGGTAACATGTAAGGTGAGGATACTCAGGGGTAACATGTAAGGTGAGGATACTCAGGGGTAACATCTACGGTGAGGATAGTCAGAAGTTCTGACTATCCTCACCGTAGATGTTACCCCTGAGTATCCTCACCTTACATGTTACCTCTGACTATCCTCACCTTACATGTTACCCCTGAGTATCCTCACCTTACATGTTACCCCTGAGTATCTTCACCCTATATGTTATTCATGAGTATCCTCAGCTTACATGTTACCCATAAGTATCCTCACATTACACATTACTCCTGAGTATCCTCACCTTCCCTGTTACCCTTGAGTATCCTCACCTGTTACCATGTATGAGCACAGAGCTGTCACAGGTTCCTCTGCCATCTAGTATGACATGAGGTCCTTGTCATCTGCATGTGAGTACTGCTTTCTCCTTAGTACCAGGCTGGTCACTGCTCTCTACTCCATCCTCCTCACCCCAGGGATACCTCTGGTACTCTGCCCCGGTCACCTCCTGTCTCTGGGGTGATGCAGGGGGGTACAGTGTCTGTTCTGGGGAAGATGGTAATGTTTGGACACATGGACCTGCACTCACCTGAGATGTAGTAACAGTCGTCATCCACCTTCTCCCACACAAGGAACGAGCCGGTGCTGTTCTCCTCCTGTAGCAGGTAGCGCTTGGCATCGAGTTTTGTCAAGGATCCAAAGTACCAGCTGGAAATAAGAATAAAAAGACTTAATACCTGTGCGGTTCCCCTATACCTGGTGACCCACACGAGTACCACACAGCTAATCCCACACCTGATGTAGGGTTATGTGACACCTGTAGATGAGTGACCTGGAGCATGGACTATCCCAACAGTAGGAAGAAGACTGTAATACCCTATTACACTCCAAACCGAACCAAAACCCAACAGAGAGGGAAACCGGCTGTGATACTCTGGAAGGAGATGACCGGCGAGCAGGTGAGAACGTCCTGAGGCAGCACAAGAGAAGCTCAGGGTCCCGCTTGCTCTCGTAAGGATTGCTCTGGGATTATTTCTTCATCTCTAGGACATTTATGCTTTTTCTCTTCTTTACATCCTTTTATTATTAGGTTTGGAATTTAGATATTGAACTGTATAAAATGTTAAAACATAATCTTTATTACTTCTGTGTGAACCAGGAGGCTCAGGATGGAAAGAGGAATGGGTCCCAACCAGATACGGGAGAGCTGCAGAGCAGAGAATTGTGGGAAGACAGGAAAATGTGACTAAAAATGGTCAGATGAATCCATGAAACAGGGTTTACCATTTACAGTGAAGGTGATAAAGGTGGTGTTGGTGCTGGTGATGGTTGTGCTGTTGGTAGTAGTGGTGGAGGCCATGGTGCTGGTGGTGGTTGTACTGGCGATAGTTGTGGTGGTGGTTGTGCTGGTGGTGGTAGTTGGGGTATTGGTGGGGCTAGTAATGTTGCTGATTTTGATAGTGGTGTTTGTGGTAGTGCTGGTGGTTGTTGTAGTGGTGCTAGTGGTTGTGCTGATGGCAGTGGTGGTTGTGCTGATGGTTTTTGTGCTAATGATAGTGGTGGTTGTGCTGTTGGTGGTGGTTGGGCTGTTGGTGATTGTGCTGATGGTGGTGGTTGTGCTGGTGGTTGTGCTGGTGATGATTGTGCTGATGGTGGTGGTTGTGCTGGTGGTGGTAGTTGGGGTATTGGTGGGGCTAGTAATGGTGCTGATTTTGATAGTGGTGTTTGTGGCAGTGCTGGTGGTTGTTGTGGTGGTGTTGGTGGTTGTGCTGATGATAGTGGTGGTTGTGCTGTTAGTGATTGTGCTGATGGTGGTGGTTGTGCTGGTGATGGTGGTTGTGGTATTGGTGGGGCTAGTAATGTTGCTGATTTTGATAGTGGTGTTTGTGGTAGTGCTGGTGGTTGTTTTAGTGGTGCTGGTGGTTGTGCTGATGGCAGTGGTGGTTGTGCTGGTGTTGGTGGTGGTGGTTGTGCTGTTGGTGGGCATGGTACTGGTGGTGGTTGTGCTGGTGGTGGGGCTAGTAATGGTGCTGATTTTGATGGTGGGGGTTGTGCTGGTGGTGGTTTTGCTTGTAGTTGTTGTGCTGGTGCTAGTGGTTGTTGTGCTGAAAGACACAGAAGTATAGAGCATTGCATATACCCAAAATGTCTGACCAACTCCACTCACGTACCACTCTTTCTTCTGCAAGAAGACATCAGCCAATCAATTTCAACCTTGAAATAACATTCCTGTTTGCTGGTTTGAAACACGCTAATACATATACATTACAACCTGCACCTCTGACGTATCCTGCCGGTTAAACAAAGACTCTTGTTCCTTGTTCTACTCTAAGGAGTAATATTTGAATAGACCCATAGATCTAGACCACGTGTGTCCTTAATTAACAGATGCCATGGAGTCTAGAGGGGCCCCAAAGTCACATTCCATTTCAAACACATCAGTATAACTCAATCATTATATACTAACTGAGAACAAAGAGCGATGAAAAAGTATATAAAAATCATAGAAATATAAGACTGATAAAAGTGCCGACATCATTAATGATGCTGATTTTGATAGTGGCGGTGGTTGTGCTGGTGGTAGGGGTGGTGGTGGTTGTGCTAGTGGTGTTGGTGGTGGTTGTGCTGGTGGTAGGGGTTGTACTGGTGGTGGTGGTTGTGCTAGTGGTGGTGGTGCACTGGTGGTTGTGCTGGTGGTAGTGGTTGTGCTGATGGTAGTGGTGATTGTGCTGGTGCTAGTGCTGCTGGTGGTGATTGTGCTGGTAGTGGTCGTGGTGCTGGTGGTGGGGTTAGTAGTGATACTGATTTTGATAGCGGTGGTGGTGCTAGTGCTGCTGGTGGTTATTGTGCTGATGGTTGTGGTGGTGCTAGTGGTGGGGCTAGTAGTGGTACTGATTTTGATATTGGTGGTGGTGCTGCTGGTGGTGGTTGCGCTGCTGTTGCTGCTGCTAGTGGTGGTTGTGCTGGTGGTTGTGTTAGTGGAGGTAGTTGTGCTGGTCGTGGTTGTGGTGGTAGTGATGGTTGTGCTGGTGGTGCTAGTGCTGGTGGTGGTGGTTGAGCTGGTTGTGGTTGTGCTGGTGGTGGGTGTGGTGATAGTTGTGCTGGTTGTGGTCGTGGTTGTGCTGGTAGTGGTGGTTGTGCTGGTGGTGCTACTGCTGGTGGTGGTGGTTGTGCTGGTGGTGCTAGTGCTGCTTGTGGTTGTGCTGGTAGTGGTTGTGCTGGTTGTGGTTGTGCTGGTAGTGGTGTTTGTGCTGGTGGTGGTTGTGGTTGTACTGGTAGTGGTGGTTGTGCTGGTGGTGCTAGTGCTGCTGGTGGTGGTTGTACTGGTAGTGGTGGTTGTGCTGGTGGTGCTAGTGCTGCTGGTGGTGGTTGTGCTGGTTGTGTTGGTAGTGGTGGTTGTGATGGTGGTGGTTGTGCTGGTTGTGGTTGTGCTGGTAGTGGTGGTTGTGCTGGTAGTGGTGGTAGTGCTGGTGGTGGTGGTAGTGCTGCTGGTGGTTGTTGTGCTGGTGGTGGTTGTGCTGGTGGTGCTAGTGCTGCTGGTGGTGGTTGTGCTGGTTTTATTGGTAGAGGTGTTTGTGGTGGTGGTTGTGCTGGTTGTGGTTGTGCTGGTAGTGGTGGTTGTGCTGGTGGTGCTAGTGCTGGTGGTGGTTGTGCTGGTGGAGCTAGTGTTGCTGGTAGTGGTTGTGCTGGTAGTGGTGTTTGTGCTGGTGGGGGTTGTGCTGGTTGTGGTTGTGCTGGTGGTGGTTGTGCTGGTAGTGGTTGTGCTGCTGGTAGTGGTTGTTCTGGTAGTGGTTGTGCGGGTTGTAGTTGTGCTGGTAGTGGTGTTTGTGCTGGTGGTGGTTGTGCTGGTGGTGCTAGTGCTGCTGGTGGTGGTTGTGCTGGTTGTGTTTGGTGGTGGTGGTTGTGCTTGTGGTGGTGGTTGTGCTGGTGGTGGTTGTGCTGGTTGTGGTTGTGCTGGTAGTGGTGGTTGTGCTGGTGGTGCTAGTGCTGCTGGTGGTGGTTGTGCTGGTTGTGGTTGTACTGGTAGTGGTGGTTGTGCTGGTGGTAGTTGTGCTGGTGGTGGTGGTTGTGCTGGAAGAGCTGCTGGTGGTGCTAGTGCTGCTGGCAGTGCTTGTGCTGGTTGTGGTTGTACAGGTGGTTGTGCTGGTGGTGCTAGTGCTGCTGGTGCTGGTTGTGGTTGTATTGGTAGTGGTGGTTGTGCTGGTGGTAGTTGTGCTGGTTGTGGTGGTTGTGCTGGAAGAGCTGCTGGTGGTGCTAGTGCTGCTGGCGGTGCTTGTGCTGATGCAGAAGAAAGAGGAGCTTAGCCCATAACAACCAACATTACTGTATTTAAACAGTATTCTACACAAAAACTGAAGATTTTGTAACTCGGTTTTCGTTTCTTGCCACAGGTTTTGGTGCAGATTTAGGATTCAGATTTTCAATAGTTTTTGCATCACAGCAGACAATTAAGTTTCCGAGACAAAATCCGTGCACAAAGTTTTCAAGCAGTCCTACTGACTTCAATTAATAATTTCCCTCCATTTTCAGAGTGAAATGCATTGGAAGAAGTAACATGTTCCAAGTTTTTTTTTTTTTTCTTTTAAAATGCCAGTTTTGAAATCCGACTTCAGAAAATCTGAGCCGTGTAGACTACAGCTGAGATTTTCTATGGAGGTCTATGGGGGTGGTTTCCAATCAGTGCCGTGTAGATTGATCCTTGTATATGGTAGAGGATCCAAGCAGAGGAGATGTATGAGAACTGGTGCTCAGGAGAAGAAGAGCATCGCCCATCCCAACCAACCCCATCCATCTCATTGTTAGATAGAGGATCCAAGCAGAGGAAATGTATGAGAACTGGTGTACAGGAGAAGAGGACCCCGTTATAAGATTATGGTCAGTATAATGCAGACCCTGTTCAGGGGAGTAGCTATACGGGGTGCAGGGATAGCAGTCGCTACCAGGTCCTGCAGCCTGAGGGGGCCCCAAAAACCCTTCTGCTACATCATTGTCAATGGCACATGGTAACTGAGGGGCCCCATTTCAGTTCGCACTAGGGCCCAGAAGCTTCAAGATACGCCTTTGACCCCGTTATAAGGTTATGGCCAGTATAAGCCTGACCCTGTCATAAGGTTATGGTCAGTATAAGCCTGACCCAATTATTAGGTTATGGTCAGTATAAGCCTGACCCTGTTTTAAGGTTATGGTCAGTATAATGCTGACCCAGTTATAAGGTTATGGTCAGTATAAGCCTGACCCCATTATTAGGTTATGGTCAGTATAAGCCTGACCCCATTATAAGGTTATGGTCAGTATAAGCCTGACCCTGTTATAAGGTTATGGTCAGTATAATGCTGACCCAGTTATAAAGTTATGTTCCCACCATGGCTCCTGATAGCTCAATGGCAGCTCCTGATGGTCCCACGATGGCTCCTAATGGTCCTATAGCAGCTCCTAATAGTCCTATGGCAGACCCTGATGGTCCTACTGTGGATTCTGATGGTTCTATGGTAGCCTCCGATGGTCCTATGTTGACTCTTGATGGTCATGTAACCGTAGCTCTATAAAGGACATGACCACACAAAGACCCTTGTTCTTATTCTTTCTCTCAAGAGAGGAGGGTTTTGTAGCCTTCCACCAACCCAAGACCTTCTTGTCAACATTGGGTGCCTCCACCCTCCTGCCCACGAGCTGTGTGCATAGAGTGATCAACACCAGCCTTGTGCCAGAAAATCTACAATAGTGAAAACTTATAATAGAGTCTGGAATTTTTTTTTTTTAAACCTGGCCTACTCAGAGAGTTTTGATTCCAGACTCCATCAAGTCAAACCTACAAAACAGGTTTGGTAAAAATTAAAAATTTCACAGCTAGCAATACTGCTTATGTTTATGGTATTCACCTCACTAGATCCTTCTTAAAGGGATTGTTACTTCTGACAAGAAAGTGCTCCGATGGACCATAAGGAACTGCCACAGGACCAGCAGGAGCCACCGCAGGACCAACAGGAACCGCCACAGGACCATCAGGAGCTGCGGTAAGACCATCAAGAGCCATTCTAGGACCATCAGGGGCTTCCTTAGGACCATCAAGAACCATTGTAGGACCTTTAGGAGCTGCCATAGGACCATCAGGAGCCACCATAGGACCAACAGGAGCTGCCATAGGACCATTAAGAGCCATTGTAGGACCTTTAGGAGCTGCCATGGGACCATCAGTAGCCACCATAGAACCAACAGGAGCCACCGTAGGACCATCAGGAGCCATCATAGGACCATCAGGAGCCACTGTAGGAACATCAGGAGCCACTGTAGGGCCATTAGTAGCTGCCATAGGGAGCCACTGTAGGCTCATCAAGGGCTGCTATTTGACCATCAAAAGTCAACGTAGGACCATTGGGGGCTCCCATAGGACCATCAGGATCCACAGTAGGACCATCAGGAGCTGCCATAGGGCTATCAGGAGCTGCTATAGGACCATTTGTACCCATCGTGGGACCATCAGAAGCTGCCATCGGGCTATCAGGAGCAATCGTCGAACCATCAGAAGCTGCCATCGGGCTATCAGGAGCCATTGTGGGACCATCAGAAGCCACCATAGGACTATCAGAGCCGCCATAGGACCATCAGGAGCCATCATTACACCATCGTAAGTTTTCATAGAGTCATCAGGATAAACCGTAGGACCATCACAATCCACTGTAGGACCATCAGAAGCCGCCATAGGCCCATCAGGAAGTAAAAATGTATTACCTTTTAGTTTACTGGAGTCCGTAGGCCGCCTGAACTTCTCACCCCCTCTCATGGGGCAAAGGTTAATTGTTTAATGGCCGCTTATATCTCCGATTGTATCTAGGGGACTAAATATCCCGGAAAAGAAAATATATTTCTTCTCTGTGGACCAGTATGTTTCTGACAATATCTAAGGAGAGCGAGAGAGGGATCACAGGAGTTTGGGAGAGGGACCATAGAAGGGTGAGAGAGGGATCACAAGAGGGGGAGAGCGGGATCACAGGAGGGTAAGAGAGGGATCACAGGGGTTTAGGAGAGGGACCATAGGAGGGTGAGAGAGGGATCACAGGAGTTTGGGAGAGGGACCATAGAAGGGCGAGAGAGGGATCACAGGAGTTTGGGAGAGGGACCATAGAAGTGCGAGAGAGGGATCACAGGAGTTTGGGAGAGGGACCATAGGAGGGCGAGAGAGGAATTACAGGAGTTTGGGAGAGGGACCATAGAAGTGCGAGAGAGGGATCACAGGAGTTTGGGAGAGGGACCATAGAAGTGCGAGAGAGGGATCACAGGAGTTTGGGAGAGGGACCATAGGAGGGTGAGAGAGGAATCATAGGAGTTTGGGAGAGGGACCATAGAAGGGTGAGAGAGAGATCACAGGAGTTTGGGAGAGGGACCATAGAAGTGCGAGAGAGGGATCACAGGAGTTTGGGGGGAGGGATTTTTGAATTTGCAGAGAGAGGGGATAAAAGGATTTTGGGAGAGGGACCATAGGAGGGTGAGAGAGGAATCATAGGAGTTTGGGAGAGGGACCATAGAAGGGTGAGAGAAGGATCACAGGAGTTTGGGAGAGGGACCATAGAAGGGTGAGAGAAGGATCACAGGAGTTTGGGGGGGGGGGGCCCAATGGGAAGGGGGGGAGAAGATAAATGGGGGGTGGGAAAAGGGATCACAGGAGTTTGGGAGAGGGACCATAGAAGGGCGAGAGAGGGATCACAGGAGTTTGGGAGAGGGACCATAGGAGGGCGAGAGAGGAATCACAGGAGTTTGGGAGAGGGACCATAGAAGGGTGAGAGAGAGATCATGGGAGGATGGGAGAGGGATCACAGAAGTTTAGGAGAGGGATCATGGGAGGGCGAGAGAGGGAGAAAAGGGGAATTTTTGGGGAAAAGAGGGACCAATCAAAGGGCGAGAGAGGGATCACAGGAGTTTGGTTGGGGGAAAACCTTAAAAGGGTGCGAGAGTAGGGTTTAAAGGATTTTGGGGGAGAGGGACCCTTTGGAGGGGCGAGGAGGAATTTACAGGAGTTCTGGGGAGGGGGGGCCCCTTTAGAAGTGCGAGAGAGGGATACGGGAAAGTTTGGGAGAGAAAACCATGAATTCCCGGAGAGGGGACCCAAGGAGTTTGGGAGGGAGGGCCCAAAAGGGAGGGTGAAGGGGGGGAACCCAATGGGGTTTTTGGGAGGGGGCCCTTTTAAAAGGGGGTGAGAGAGAGAAAACAGGAGTTTGGGAGGGGACCATAAAAGGTCCCGGGGAGAGGGATAAAGGGGTTTTGGGGAGGGGGGACCTTTGGAAAGGGGTGAGGGGGGAAATTTAAATGGGTTTTGGGGAAAAGGGGGAAAACCATAGAAGGGTGGGAGACGGATCACAGGAGTTTGGGAGAGGGACCATAGAAGGTCGAGAGAGGGATCACAGGAGTTTGGGAGAGGGAAAACCTTTGAAGTGGAGAGAGGGGGACCGGGGAGTTTGGGGGAGGGCCCAAATAGGGGGGTGGAGAGGAATTTGGGTTTGGGGGGGGACCATAGAAGGGGCGAAAAAGGGGGTTCCAGGAGTTTGGGGAGGGGCCCTAAAAAGTGCGGGGAGAGGGATAAAGGGAGTTTGGGAGGGGGAAAATTTGGGGGGCGAGAGAGGAATTTTAACGGGGAATTTTGGGAGAGGGAATAAAAGGGTGCAGGAGGGGGGGATCAAAAGGGATTTTGGGGGAGGGGGCCTTAGAAGTGCGGGGAGGGGGGATCACGGGGTTTGGGGGGAGAGGGCCCATGGAGGGGGAGAGGGAATCTTGGGGAGTTTGGGAGGGGGACCATGGGAAGGGGGGTGAGAGAGAGATCACAGGGGGTTTGGGGAGAGGGCCCAAATGGGAATTTGCAAGGAGAGGGATACAGGGGTTTGGGAGGGGGGCCCCATAGAAGTGCGAGAGAGGGATAAACAGGGAGTTTGGGAAAAGGGACCTTTTGGAAAGGGTGAGAGAGGAATATAGGGTTTGGGGGGAAAAGCCCAATAGAAGTCCCGAGAGGGGGATCACGGGATTTTGGCGAGGGGGCCCATTAGGGGGTAAAGAAAAAGGGAATAAAAGGATTTTGGGAGAGGGACCATATAAGGGGGGTTTTTGGGGGAAAAATTTACAGGAGTTTGGGGAGGGGGACCTTTAAAAGTGCGAGGGGGGGACCCACGGGGAGTTTGGGAGGGGGGACCATTAGGAGGGTGAAAAGAGGAATTTAAATAGGATTTTTTGGGAGAGGGACCATGGGAAGGGGGTGAGAGAGAGTTTCACAGGATTTGGGGAGGGGGGACCATAAAAGGGTGCGAGAGGGGGGGGAATCCCCAGGGGGTTTTGGGGAGAGGGACCTTTGAAGGGGCGAGAGGGGGATCACAGGATTTTTGGGAGGGGGGACCTAGGGGGGTGAGAGGGGAAATATGGATTTTTGGGAGAGGGCCCATAGAAGGGGGAGAGAGGGATCACAGGAGTTTGGGAGGGGGGAAATTTAGAAGTGCGGAGAGGGATCAAAAGGGAGTTTGGGGGGGAGGGACCATAGGGGGAGGGCAAAGAGGGGAAATTTAAAAGGGTTTTTGGGGGAGAGGGCCCCTTTAGAAGTTGGGGAAGGGGAGGGGGACCAGGGTTTTGGGGGAGGGGGACCAAGAAGTGCAAAAGGGTGGGGATACAGGATTTTTGGGAGGGGGGACCATAGGGGGGTTGAGAGGGGTTTCTTTAGGAGTTTGGGAGAGGGCCCTTTAGAAGGGTTGGGGAAAAGAATCACAGGAGTTTGGGGGGGGGGGAAACCTTTGAAGTGCAAAAAGAGAGGGATCCCCGGATTTTGGGAGAGGGGCCCAATGGGAAGTGCGGGGGAGGGGGAAAAAAGGGGAGTTTGGGGGAAGGGACCATGGGAAAGGGGTGAGAGGGGGAATTAAAAAGGAGTTTGGGAGGGGGGACCTTTAAAAGGGGGGAGAGGGGGGATCCCAGGATTTTGGGGAAAGAGGGCCCTAAAAGGGTTTCGGGGAAAGGATACAGGATTTTTGGGGAAAGAGGGACCATAAAAGGGGTTTTGGGGAAAAGGACATGGGAGGGGGGGGAGGGGGGATAAACCAGGAGTTTGGGAGAGGGACCATAGAAGGGCGAGAGAGGGATCACAGGAGTTTGGGAGGTCCCATAGGGGGGCCGAGGAGGGGAATAAACAGGGTTTGGGGGGAGGGGCCATAAAAGGGGTTTGAAAAGAGAAAATTTTGGGGGGTAGGGGGAGGGGGATCACAAAAATTTTTAGGAGAGGGATCATGGGAGGGCAAGAGAGGAGAAACGGGGTTTTTTGGGGAGAGGGACCATAGAAAGTGGGGGAGGGGGGTTTAGGATTTTGGGGGGAGGGAAACCATAAAAGGGTTGGAAAAAGGGATAAAAGGATTTTGGGAGGGGGACCAAAGGAGGGTTTGGAGGGGAACTTAGGATTTTTGGGGGGAGGGCCCTGGGAAGGGCGGGGGAGGGAAACCCAAGGATTTTTGGGAAAAGGGACCTTTAGAAGGGTGAGAGGGGAAAAAAACGGATTTTTGGGAGGGGGCCCCCTAGAAGGGTGGAGAGTAAGGTTTCATGGGAAGGGGGGGGAGAGGGATCACAGGAGTTTGGATGAGGGACCTTTAAAAAGTGGAGAGAGGGGATCAAAGGAGTTTGGGGAGGGGCCTAGGGGGCGAAGAGGGAATTACAGGGTTTGGGGAGGGGCCATAGAAGTGCGGGGGGAGGGGATCACAGGAGTTTGGGAGAGAGACCATAGAAGTGTGAGAGAGGGATCACAGGAGTTTGGGAGAGGGACCATAGGAGGGTGAGAGAGGAATCATAGGGAGTTTGGGGGGAGGGCCCCTTAGAAGGGTGAAAAGGAGAGATTACAGGATTTTGGGAGAGGGGCCCCATAGGGGTTTGCGAGAGGGGATCCAGGAGTTTTGGGGAGAGGGACCATAGAAGTGCGAGAGAGGGATCACAGGAGTTTGGGAGAGGGACCATAGAAGTGCGAGAGAGGGATCACAGGAGTTTGGGAGAGGGGGGACCTTTAAGGGGATGGAGAGAGGGATCACGGGGATTTTGGGGGAGGGGGGCCCCCTTTAGGGGGGTTGAGGAGGAAATCTTAGGATTTTTGGGAGAGGGCCCAATAGGAAGGGTGAGGTGAAAATAAACAGGAGTTTGGGAGAGGGAATAAAAGGCGAAAAAGGGGTTTTTCCCCAGGATTTTGGGTTAGGGGAGGGGGAAACCATGAAGGGGAAAAGAGAGGGATCACAGGAGTTTGGGAGAGGGACCATAGGAGGGTGAGAGAGGAATCATAGGAGTTTGGGGGGAGGGCCCAAAGAAGGGCCGAGGAGGGGATCAAAGGTGTTTTTGGGGGAGGGCCCATAGAAGGGTGAGAAAAGGGATACGGGGAGTTTAGGAAGGGGGGGCCATAAAAGGGGTAAAGAAAAGGGATCATGGGAGGGTGGGAGAGGGATCACAGGAGTTTGGGAGAGGGCCCCTTTAAAGAAGGTCGGGTGAGGGGATAAAGGATTTTGGGGAGAGGGGCCATGGGTTGGGGGGAGGAGGAATCAGGGTTTTTGGGGA
This sequence comes from Phyllomedusa bahiana, assembly GCA_025379985.1. NCBI lineage: Eukaryota > Metazoa > Chordata > Amphibia > Anura > Hylidae > Phyllomedusa > Phyllomedusa bahiana. The sequence continues at coordinate 8,333 of JAODAL010024008.1, read as the reverse complement.
GGGGGAAACCATAAAAGGGTGGGGGAGAGAGATAAATGGGGGGATGGGAGGGGGAATCACAGAATTTTTAGGGGGAAGGGATCATGGGAGGGCAAGAGAGGAGTCAAAGGTTTTAGAGGGGAGGGGGGCCTTTAAAAGGGGCGAAAAAGGGGATCACAGGAGTTTGGGAGGGGGGACCATAGGGAGGGCGGAGGGGGAATAAACAGGAGTTTGGGAAAAGGGGATCATAGAAGGGGTGAGAGAGGGACCCGGGGGAGGGGGGGAAAGTGGGGATAAAGGGTTTAGGAGTGGGTCATGGGGGGGGCAAAAAAGGGGGATCCGGATTTTGGGTTTGGGGAGGGACCTTTAAAAGGGGCCCGATTGGGGGGATAACAGGGTTTTGGGAGGGGCCATTGGAAGGGGTGAGAGGGGTTCAGGGTTTGGGGGTGGGAGGAAGTTTTTGAAAGGAGGAAAGCCCCACCCGGAAAAGGGAAAATATTTTTTTTTCTCTGGGGAAACCAATTTTGTTTTGTCAATATCAAGGGAGCGAGAGGGGGAAATAAACAGGGGGTTTGGGAGGGGGATGTAAAAGGGGGGTAAAGAGGAGGGATACGGGAAAAGGGTTTGGGAGGGGGACCATAGAAAGTCAAAGAGAGGGATCACGGGGAGTTTTGAGAGGGCCTGTAGAAGGGTGAAGATGGATAAAAGGGGGGTTTGGGAGAGGGACTTTTAAAAGGGGTTTGAGAGAGGGAATAACAGGAGTTCGGGAGAGGGACTATAGAAGGGTGAGAGATGGGAATTTGGGGAGGATGAGGGAGGGATCAAAGGATTTTTAAAGGGGGGGGGGAAACCTAGGAGGGCGAGAGAGGGATCACAGATGTTTAGAAGAGGGACCATAGGAGGGTGAGAGAGGGATCACAGATGTTTAAAAGGGGGGCCCTTTGGGGGGTGAGAGGGGGATCCAGATGTTTAAAAGGAGGGCCCATAGGAGGGGGTGAGAGAGGGGATCCAGTTTTTAGAAAAAGGGACCTTTAGGAGGGTGAGGGGGGTTTCAAAGTTTTTTAGAAGAGGGCCCATAGGAGGGGGGGAAGGGGGAAGGGGATAAACATTTGTTTAAAAGAGGGGACCAAAAGGGGGGCGAAGAGAGGGTTTCACAGATGTTGTAGAAGGGGCCCATAGGAGGGAGGAAAAGGGATCATGGGGGGGGCCCGAGGAGGGATCACAAAGGGGGGGGGGGGGGGGGGGTTTGGGGGGGGGAGGGAGAGGGATATAGAAGGGTAAAGGGGATGGATAGGGGAAGGGGGCGAAGAAAAGGGAAATTACAGGAGTTTAGGGAGAGGGACCATAGGGGGGCAAGGGGGAAGGGGGTTTTTTTTTCATAGATTTTTAGAAGAGGGACCATAAGAGGGCGAAAAGAGGGGTCACAGTGTTTGGGGGGGGGGACTTTTAAAGGGGCAAGAGGGGGAAACACATTTATTTTTGGGGAGGGGGCCATTGAAGGGAAAAGGGAGGGTTCAAGGATTTTGGGAGGGGGGAACCAGGGAAGGGAAAAGAGAGGGATCAAAAAGAGTTTGGGGGGGGTTTTCCCCGGAGTTTGGGAGATGGATCACAGGAGGGCGAGAGGGGGAAACCCACGGATTTTGGGGAAAGGGGTTTTTGAGGAGGAAAGATCCCCGCACCATCAGAACTGGAAAGGGGATTTTAAAGAAAGACTAGTAAAACAAAATGGGAAATTTGATCATTTGGTTCAAAACCTTTTTAAAAAAGATTTTTGGGTTTAGAGTTATTAATAGTTTTGCTTGGCGTTATTTTAACTTTTTTCAGGGAAAACAGGGGATCATTTTTATTAATTGATTACTTTTGATCATACTTGTTACTGGATCACTTGTGACTTTCCCTATTAATGCATTGCTTGGGATAATACTATGATATCATAATCATATTTTTTAAGAGATTGCTGAAGATCATACCTATTAATGCTTCATTTGGGATCACATCTAATAATGGATTGCTAGGAAAATATTGTTATGGGTTGTTTTGGGATCATTTTTGCAATGGATGTTGGGAGATGTTTAAAACAGTTCACTTGGGATCACATCTGTTCATAGATTTCTATGGATCTTTCATACTAATGGATCACTCTTTATCATATCTACTAATCAATCGCTTAGTGTATTAGGGACCTTCTGGGATCATAATTAGTTGGATTGGGGTTTTAGGTCACATTTTTTTCTTTTTACAAGGTAAGGATGGAGGGAAGACGAGGTCTATGATAAAATAATCATCACTGATCGGGACACCATTATAGTCATCTTATCAGTGGTCAGTGCTGATACCCCAGCCAGCCCAATAGGGGGTTTGTGCCTTAAAATCTTTTGGGCCCAATATTACGCTGGAGAAATTTGTATATTACCACACCCCTGTTTATGGTATCAACCCCCCCTTTTGCCCCCCTTCACTTCTATTGCGGGGTTTTCCAAAGATTTGCCAAAGTCCCACCCCAAAAACCTTTAAACGGGAAAGAACCCTTTTCTTTGCTCGGGGTTTTGGCCCCCCAGGTTTTTAGTGGTGACTCAATTTGGTAAAGGGAATTTTCCCCCCAAAAACAGAAATTTTCCAAGACGGGATTGAAACTCAAAAATTCCCCTAGTAAAGGTGGCTTTTTGGAGTTTCCTGGCACCTAAAATAACATACCCTGGTAAAACCAACGACTACTTAACCCCGTTTTTGGGAAATTTAACTTGTGGCCAATAACCCTTTTATTCTTTATACCTTTAACCCCAAATTTAATGTACTCAAATTCCCCAAATCCCCCAATGGAAATCCCCCCAATGGCCCTTTGGGATCTCTATTGGTGGCCCCCAGGTGGGCCCCAGCACAGAAATGGGCCCAATGTTTTCATGGGGACCCCCCCCAAATCCCTTTCTAGATTTTTTCCCTCCATTTTTGGTCCCCTTGGGGCTTTTGCCCAATCATTTTTTGGGTGTGGCATGCTCATTTAAAAGCCCAGGGAAACAAAAATGGGCCCAAAATGATTTTTCCCCCTTTAAAAAGGAAAGAAAGGGGGACCTGGACGGTTTTGGGATTGACCCTAGGAGGCCCAATCCCATCTTTCCCAGTTTTTCAAACGGGTTTGAAAAAAAAAAGTTTCCCTACCAAAAATTTTAGTTTAATCAAATTTGGGGGGTTCCTACTCTAGTCAAGGTTGGCCCTGCCCCACCGGGAGCACCAAAAAGGACCCTTTGGGTTTGGGGCCCAAGTTTTTGATTTTAAAATTTCACACCTCTAATCGGCCCAAAACACGATGGTATCCCCATGGCCCTTGGGGGACCCTCTAATAGGGGGCCACCAGGTGGGTCAGCACAGACATCTTCAATGCTTCTTCAAAAGTCCACCCCAAATTCCCTTTTAGTTTACTTGCCCCCATTTATAGTCTCTATCAGGCCAATGATCTACCCCAATACAAAGGAAGCGTTGGGCCCGGAAGGGTTTTGGGGTTGCCCTCGGAGGTCATTTCATCTTGGGAGTTTTCAAATGGTGAAAAGAAAAGTTTGATACCACAAAATTTCAGTTTCATCAAATTTGGCAGTCTACTCTAGTCAAGGTTGGACTGACCCACCAGAGTACCAGAAGATCCTTTGGTGGGCCCAAGCTTTGATATTATAATGCACACCTAATATTTAAGGGCCCTATTACTTTAAACTAGACAAAAATTACTTAAAAGTAGCTGGTATAGATCAAAGTTGGGTTCCTCCATGGGCTCAAGGAACTCCAGTCCGACCCTGGCTCTAGGGTGACGCAGGTGGAGTAGCTTTCTAGCAGTGTAAGATTAAAGACGTCAGCAAGGTTACTTACTCCTCGGCCTCCAGGCTCCCCTCACTGGCCAGAAAGGTCATGGGGATGTACCCAGTTTTGCATTCTCCATTGCGATCGATGGTCCTCGCGATCACCCATTCTCCTCGGTGTTCGATAACTTCCAGATGTTGCCCCTTTTGTACGTCCAGGTCCTCGTCTGAGCGAGGTTTGTAGCTGTAGGTTGACACCTTCCTGCTCAGGTTGCTTATACGGGTCTCACGGGTCATTTGGTTCAGGTCTAGATATTGGTTTCCGTTGTCACGTTCGGGGGAGCTCGGTTCACTCTTGGTGCTCGGGTTTCTAGAACTAAGGGGCTCACTCTGTAAACCATCAGCAATGTCTAGTGCCTCCACAAACCCTTGGTTATCTTGGCCAACAAGCATGTTGGTCTCCTTTTGCAGATTAATGACCTGTTGGTTTTTTTTTTGGGTTGTAACGGATCCATTATCCCGCCTGGTCTTCTCATCTGTGGGGGAATTGATGAATGACTTGAATGTGGTTTTGGGGGATTTCTTGACGTCATCGACCCTTGTGATGTCCAGGAAACCTGGCTCCACAGACGGTTCCTGGTGGGGTGAACTGCAGGGGCAACAGGGGCAGCATCTCCTGCATAATACCTGCCCCATCTCGTCCTGAGGGCCCTCACGTCCAGCAGCCGACTGTGACTACAAGGAAGTAAGATGTGTATATAGTGCTGGAATGTGCGGGGCGGACCTGACAGCTGATAGCAAAACCAGAGCTTCCTTATACCTGGACAACCTCTCTGCCCCTAGAAAGCAAAGGCAAAGCAGATAAGTCCCCACAGGCTGAAAGTCTTCTCAGAAAGCAATGTCCAATATTTACAGTAAGACACTTCCTTGTGTAAAAGAAGGCATATACACTGTTGTATAGAGGCTCCCTCATGTAATATCAGGCACATAGTACAGATGCTCCTCCGTGTAATATCACACATCCAGTATAGAGGCCCCACGGTGCAGTATCACACATGTGGTATAGAGGCTCCCCCACTCCCCCGTGTTAAATATCCCCTCCTCAAATGGAAAAGGGATAGAAATAAATTCATTGTGTAATATCACCTTAGTTATAGAGGCCCCTCTCCCGTGTATAGGTTGGGGTAATATTAATGGGAAACCATTGTGTAAACATATTAGTAAAGGGCCCAATATTACAAGTAAAAGGTAATAAAAATTTAGAAGGGCTCCCCTGAGTAATATTACACATGTAGTATAGAGGTTCCCCCATGTAATATCACACATGTAGTATAGTGGCTCTCACGTGAAATACAAAATCTCACATGTAGTATAGAGGCTCGCAGTGTCATATCAGGCATGTAGTAAAGAGGCTCCCCCCTGTAATATCACATATGTAGTATAGAGGCTCCCCCGTATAATAACACACATGTAGTACAAAAGGCTCCCCTGTGTAATATCACACATGCAGTATAGAGTTTCCCCCGTGTTATTTCACACATGTAGTATAGCGGCTCCCACAGTGTAATATCAGGCATGTAGTATAGAGGTTTCCCCATGTAATATCACACATGTAGTATAGAGGCTCCCCCATGTAATATCACACATGTAGTATAGAGGCTCCCCCATGTAATATCACACATGTAGTATAGAGGTTCCCCCATGTAATATCACACATGTAGTATAGAGGCTCCCCCATGTAATATCACACATGTAGTATAGAGGCTCCCTTTTGTAATATCACACATGTAGTATAGAGGCTCCTTTATGTAATATCACACATGTAGTATAGAGGTTCCCCCATGTAATATCACACAGTATCAAGGCTCCCCTATGTAATATCTCACATGCAGTATAGAGGATCCTTTGTGTAATATTAAGCATGTAGTATAGACGCTCCCTTGTGTAATATTAGGCATGTAGTATACCTGAGTAATATTACACTTAGTATAGGGGTTTTTCCCCCCATGTAAAAAAATTTTTTACCCCTTTTAAAGAAAAAAAAAAATTAGGGGGGCCCCCCCCCCTTTTTTGGGTAATTTTAAAAGGAAAAAGGGGAAAAATTAAAACCTGAGAAAAATTTTCAACACCGAAAAGGAAAAATAGGGGGGCCCCCCCCAAGGGGAAAATTAAATTAAAACCACTTGTTTTAAAATTAGGGGTTTCCCCCCCCCAAAGGGGAAAAATACCCCAACCCAAAAATTTTATTTAAAAAAGGGGCCCCTTTTAAACTTTGGAAATAAAAAAAACCCTCCCCCGGGTGGGAAAATAAAAGGGGCTCCTGGGGTAAAAAAATCAGGAAAAGGGAAAAATTTAAAAAGGTTTTCCCCCCCTTTTTAAAAATCAAAAATATTTAGTATAGGGGCCCCCCCCCGTTTTAAAAACAAAACATTTTAGTAAAAAAAAAAAAGGCCCCCCCGGGTGGAAAATTAACAAAAAACTTTGCAGAAAATAGATTTTTTTCCCCCCCGGGGGTTAAAATTTTTCCCCAAATTGAAAGGAAATAGGGGTTTTTCCCACATGGTAAAAAAAATCAGGCAGGGTTAAGTTTTTAAGGGGTTTTTTCCCCCTTTTTAAAAATCACACTTTTTTATTTAATTAGGGGTTTTTCCCCCCCATGAAATTTTAATCAAACATTTTATTTAAAAAAAAAGAGGCCCCCTTCAAAATGAAATTTTCCCCAACTTGTAGAAAATAGGGGTTTTTCCCCCATTTTAAATACACCATGAAAAAAAATTTAAAAATTGGGGGCCCCCCCCTTTTGTAAAATAAACCATTTTTAAAAATAGAGGCCCCCCTTTTTTGGGGAAAATATCACCGGGTTAAAAAATAGAGGCCCCCCTTTATTAAATTTTCCCCAAAAAGGGTGAAAAATTTGTGATTCCCCCCCAGGGAAAAAAACAAAAATTTTATTTTATTCAAGGGGCCCCCCCCCAAATGAAATTTAATTCCCAAAAGGGCAAAAAATAGAGGCCCCCTTTGGGGGTTAATAAAAAAGAAAATGTAGAAATAGACGCCCCCCCCCTTGGTTTTTTAAAAAAATTTGGGCCCCCAAATTGAAAGAAAATTCCCCTAAAAAAAATTAAATTAACACTTTTAAAAAAAATAGAGGTTTTCCCCCCTTTGGAAAATATAAACCAAAAATTTAAAATTTATATTTTGGCCCTCTCCCCCGTGAAAAAAAACAAAACCCCTAAAACAGGGTAGAAAATAGGGGCCCTTCGAAAAGGGGGGTTTCAAAAACGGGATGAAAGAAATAAAAGGTTTCCCCCCCTGAAAATTACCCAACAAAAAATTTTAATTAATAAAAAGGCCCCCCCCTTGAAATTTATCACCCCATTTAATTTAAAAAAGGGCCCCCCCCTTAAAAAATTATCAAAAACCAATTTTATTTTAAAAAAAGGCCCCCCCCCTTTTTGGGTTTAAAAAATAAACCCCAGTTGGGGTAAAAAAGATTTTTTTTTCCCCCCGTGTTTTTTTTTTTCAAAACAGGGTTTTGTTTTTTTTTAAAGAGGCCTAAACACAGGGGGGTAATTATCAGGAAAAGGGAATTCAAAAGGTTTTTTTTTCCCCCATTTTAAAAAATCACAAAATTTTTAGAAATAGCCCCCCCCTTTAAATGTAAAATTACCAAAATGTATTTAAAAAAAAAAAGGGTTCCCCCCCCCTTTTGGAAAAATATAAACAAAAGGAAATTAATAGAGGTTCCCCCCATGAAATTTTCCCAACACAGGGTAGAAAAATTAAAAAAAGGTTTCCCCCCATTGAAAATTAAAATAAAAACCAATTTTAGTAAAAGGGGGGTTTTCCCCCCATGAAAATATAAACACTTTGTAGAAAATAAAAAGGCCCCCCCCAAAAAGTTTTAAAAAAAACCCGGGGCTTTTTTAGTTTTATTTTTTTTTTTTTCCCCCCCCATTTAAAATTATCCCCCCAATTAAAAAGGGTAAAAATGGAGGACCCCCCCCTTGGAAAAACCCAAAAAAAAGGGTAAAAAAATAGAATTTTTCCCTTTTGTGTTTTTTTTATCCCCCCAAATGAAAAGTAAAAAAAAGGTTTTCCCCCCATTTAAATTTTTCCAACACTGTATTTTTTTTAAAAGGCCCCCCCCCCAACGGTTTTTATTTATCCCCACATGTGGTTTGGGGAGGCCCCCCCCCTTTTTAAATTTTTCTTTTTCCAGGTGGGAAATAAAAAGGCCCCTCCCCTTTTGGGGGAAAAATTTTATTTTTTCCCCCAAAAGGGTAAAAAAATCCCTGAGTAAAAAACCCAAAAAACAAAAGAAAATTAAAAGGCCCCCCCCCCATGTAAACCCAACCCCATTTTAAAAAAATAAGGCCCTTTCCCCCCATGAAAAAATTACCCACATATGAAAGTAAAAGGTCCCCCCCCGTTTTAAAAAATTACCCCCATGAAAAGTACAAAAACCCCTTGGGGGGTTAATACCCCAACACACGTTAAAATATTTTTTTTCCCCCCCCAAATTTTTAATTTTCCCCACACATGTAAGAAAAAGGGGTTTTTCCCCAA
>JAODAL010024007.1:0-61486 GCA_025379985.1 Phyllomedusa bahiana | reverse complement strand
GGAAACAAGCTTTTAACCTTGGGATTAAATTGCCTAAAAATTTGGGAAAAAAAAATTTAAAACGGTTTCCTTGGGTGTTTTTGCTAAAAAAAGAAAAATTTGTAATTAACCTTCGTTAAATTTTATGCTACAAAAAATTTTTTTTTTGGCGGTGAAAAAGCAGTTTTTTTTGGGTTAAAGAAAAAACAAGCTTAATTAACCCCTGGATTAAATTGTCAAAAAAATTGAGCCCCAAAAATACAGTTTTGGTTCGTGTTATTTTTGGGTTTTTCTACGTCCAACAAAAAAAAAAATTGAAATTTAAACCTTTGCTTAAATTAGCTACGGAAATTTTAATTTTTGGGGGTAAAAAAAGCGTTTTTTTTTGTACCACAGCAGAAAAAAACGCAAATTAACCCCTGGATAAAATTGTGCTAAAAATGAGCCGCCAAAAAACTCTAGTTTTGAAGGTGTTACAATTGGGTTTTCTACGCTACACAACAAGAGAAAAAAAAGAAATTAACCTTCGTTGTGAATTAGCTACGGGAAAATTGTATTTTGGAGGAAAAAGACGGTTTATTTTTGTCACCACAGCAGAAAAACAACGCTTAATTAAACCCCTGGTTTAAAATTGGCAAAGAATTGAGCGCCAAAACTCAGCTTTGAGCGTGTTACAATTGTGTGTTTTCTACGCTACCAACAAGAAAAAAAAAATTTGAAATTTTAACCCGCTTGTGAATTATGGAAAAAAAGGAAAATTTTAATTTTGGGTAAAAAACTTTTATTTTGACCAAAACAGAAAAAACCAACGCTTAAAAAACCTGGATGTAAAGCGCAAAAGTTTGGCACCCAAAAAATACAGTTTGTAGCGTGTTACATTGCGTTTTTTCTACGCTACACAACAAGAAAAAAAATTTTTAAATTTTAACCTTCACTTTGAATTATGGTACAGGAAAATTTAATTTTTGGCGGTGAAAAAGAGGGTTTATTTTTGCACCAAGCAAAAATACAAGTTAAATTAAACCCCCTGGATGTTTTTATTATGTTTGTAAGGCCGAGAAAAGACAACTCCATCCATTTCAGCCTTTTTTGCAAAGGGTGTTGACCCAGAGGAAGGCAAAAAAACCCCAAGGGGTAAAAGCCAATGTCCTATTTTAGGGAAAAATTCCTCCCGACCCAATCTGGCAATCAGAAAAACCCCTGGATCAATGACCCCTCTCCAGAACCTGACACTATAATTTGTTATATTTTTATGCCCAAAAATGATCCAAACCCTTTTGAACTCTGTTTGAATTCACCTGAAATTTCCTTGGCAAGATTTCCCACAGTCTCACTGCTCTTACAGTAAAAATCCCTTTCTTGTTTTGTAGAAACTTTCGTTCCTCAAGCGTAGAGGATGCCCCTTGTTCTAGTACAGCCTGGGTTTAAATAAATTTTGGGAAATTTCTCTAATTGACCTTTGATTTTTTTAAAAACAATTTATTTTGCCCCCAAACCCCGTTTTTTTCTCTAAACTAAATAACCCTAATCTTCTATCTTTCTGGGTACTGTAAACCCCCAGTCCTTTTTATTATTTTTGTTGCCCGCCTTTTTTACCTGTTAAGCTCTACAATGTTTTTCCCCTGTGCACTGGTGCCCAAATGTACACAATTTCCATGTGTGGTCTAACCCAGTGACTTGTTTAATGGGGTTTAAGTTTCTTTGTGCCTCTTTCCCCCTTCAAATAAACCCCAGACCCTATTTCCCTTGGCAGGGTCTGACACTGGCTGTACAATTAAGTTTAATGCCCCCAGGATTCCCAAAGCCCTTCTCCATGCCCATTTTACCCGCCTTTTTCCATTTTTGTAGTCGTAAGGGTTTTTTCCCCCCATGTGCATAACCTTGCATTTACTGTGTTAAACCTCATCGCCATTTTCCCCCGCCCACCTCCAAATTATCCGATCCCCTTTTTAATAACACATTTCCCTTTTTGTGTTTATTACTTTAGAGACTTGTATCGTCTGCAAAGACGTATTACTGTGTAATCCCGTGTAAGATCGAAAAGAAAATGTTGAAAAGGGTAGGCCCAAAATGCCCTTGTGGACCCCCAGTAACAGCAATCCCGTCAAATATGCACCCTTTTAAATTTCACCCTTTGTTTTCTATCGTGAGCAGTTTCTTCCCACTTGCACACGTTTTCCCCCATCCAAGCATTTTCTTTTACTTACCAACCTTTTATGTGGACCGTTCAAATGCTTTAAAAAAATCTGTATTACTCCATGCCTCACCCCGACCCTTAGCACTGACTTTCCTCATGAAGCTGATGAAAATTTTTGCAGGCCGGCCTTTATAAAAACCCTGCTGGGCGGCGTTATACATTTATTTTCAGTGGTACTCCAGTTTAAAAACCCCTGAAAAACTTTCAAACATTTTACCTGAAACAGAGGTCAAATTACCGGCCCTTTGTTTCCCGGTCACTTTTTTACCCCTTTTTGAATTTGGCCCACATTTGCTAGCGCCAATCCTTTGGGGCTAACCCGTTTTTAGACAGTCCATAAAATATTAAGAATAGGGGCCTATCTATGACATCACTTTAATCCCTTAGGACGTGGTGTATGCCTCTGGACCTGGGGATTTGTCTTTTTAATCTTCTTTGACGGAGCTGCACTTTTTTTGGGGGAAGCAAGAAACTTTTTAAATTGGAGTTTCCTCATCCCCCTGTTCAACAGGAAGGTCTTCTCCTCGGTAAATAAGTGGGAAAAAAGTGTTTAAAAGGTTTTCTTTTTTTCTCATTTGCCCTTTACTATCTCTCCCCCGTATTTTTCAAAGGGCCAACATTTTTTTTTTAATCTTTTTACTTTTATATAGTTAAAAAATATTTTTGGGGTTAGTTTTACTTTCTATGGGATCGTCTTTCCCTCCCAGCTTTGTTCCTTTACTTTATTTTAAACTTTATTTTTTCCCTAGGCTTTTTAGTGCCTCTTCATACCCTACTGTTTTGTAGGTGAAACGCTTTTTTTTGTTTTTTATTTTTTTTACATCCCCGTTGACCCCATTGGGGTTTTTTTTGTTTTTAATTATTTTATTTTCCCTAAGGTAGTACCTCTCACAGTGGTGCCTAGGGTGTTTTTTTTTAAAAATATCCATTTATTATTAGTTCTGCCATATTTAAAAAAATTGTCCCAGTCTATACGGTTTAGGGCCTCCCTAAGCAGAAAAAAAATTAGCCCTTTCCCAAAATTCAGTGTTTTTTTTGGCCCCGTGAAAAAAAACCATTGGGTAAACGGAAATTTATTTTTTTTGACACTATTTCCCAGGTGCCCCCCCCAAACCGAACCCTTTTTTACTTGTCAGGTTTTAGTCAATATTAAAACTAGAAGGGCCTTTCCCTAGTCGGTTCTTTCACCCTTTGGGAAAATAATTCATTGTTATTGACAAAAAAATGTTTCTTTGTGAAGCTACAGGTTTTAGATTTCCCCTTTATGTTGGATAGTTAAAGTCCCCCTAATATAACCTCTTTGATTAGCCCCCTATCTATTTGCCTGAGAGTACTTTCTATGGGGGTTTTGTTATACTGGGGGCCTATACAACCCCTATTATATTAATTGTTTTTGTTTCCCCCATGTAATTTCCATAATGATTCCATTGTTTTACCCGTACCTATATCTTCCCGCTGTTGGCTTCAGGGAAAGGATTTTCTAGGACGACACTTCCCCCTTTCGGTCTTTCATCCCTTTTAAATGTAAAATTGCGCAAAAAATTGACAGCCAAAAAATACAAACTTTGTGCGTGTTACAAAGGGTGTTTTCTACCTAAAAACAAGAGAAAAAATTGTAATTAACCTTTCGTTTGGGAATTTGTACAGGAAAATTGTAATTTTGGCGGTGAAAAGCGGTTTATTTTTTGTCACCACCAAAAAAAAACACGCTTAATTAAACCCCCTTTGTGTAAATTCGCAAAAAATTAAAACAGCCACAAACTTAGTTTAAAGCGTGTTACATTGGTGTTTTCTAGTACACAAAAAGAGAAAAAATTGAAAATTAAACCTTCGTTGTAAATTATGGTACAGGAAAATTGAAATTTTTTTGGCTGAAAAGAGGTTTCTTGGAGCACCACGCAGCAAACAACGCGTAATTAACCCCTGGATGTAAATTGCGCCAAAAAATTTGAGAACCACAAACGAGCTTTGTGCTATTAAAATGGGTGTTTTCTACCTCCCAAAAACAAGAGAAAAAATCGAAATTTTAACCCATCCTTGTGATTAGGTACAGGAAAATTTATTTTTTGGCAGTGAAAAAAGAGGTTTCTTGGAGTCCCACAGCAGAAAAACAAGCTTTAAACCCCGGGATGAAATTGCGCAAAAGAATTAGAGCCAAAAAATGAATGGTATTTGTATTGAAAAAAACGCTTTTTCTTTAAAATTTGAATACAAAAGGAATGGCTTAGATCCCCCTTGGATATTCAATGTGCTGTGAGCAGATAGCATTAAAATGTGTATATGCATCAGCAGTGGACGCACACTGGACTTCAGATCCAACACCCCAAAAAATCAGAAATATAACATTTAGAGAAAGCAGTCTCTGAGACAAGCTGATACACCCCACAAAAATCGCTGTATTAAAAATCAGTTCTTCAGTAAGTGCTATCACAATCAGCCGCGGCAGCACCTTCCCTGATCAGTACAGTGAGAGGAGTGTGAGCTCCAAGCGTCGCGCCCGGACTTATATAGTGCGGTGACGTCACAGAATCCTGCCGGTCTCTGATTGGATTCATCTCTGCACATGTCATGCAGGCTATGCCCTTCTTCCTCCCAGAGTGCTTTGCCCATGTAACGCCATGTGCTCGCAGCCATTTTTATCAATCAAAGCACACTTCGTTCACCCGAAGTACCCCAAACTTCGACTTCGTTCAGAGCCGAAGTTTTCCTGAAATTCTAAACAAATTCCACTTCGTTAGAATCAATTCGCCCATCTCTAGCTGTTATACTTAATCAAAGTGTCACAGTGTCCCCGCTGCTGAATACTTACCTGTCCTGGCTCTTGTATCTGCTGCAGCACCGGCATCTGGCGTCTGCCGGCAGTGCTTCCTCATCGGCCCTCGCTCTTGCTTGCTCTCATCCTCTGTGGCTGCCTGTGAGGCAGTCTTCTGCTATTTAAAGGGACTGTGTCCCTCTTACCTGCCCAGTGACCTGTGACCTCTGGCTATAAAAGGAACTTCCTGTCATTGCTCCTGGTCAGTTCATTGTCATCTACCTGCATAGAGCTTGACCCCTGGCTGCTGTATCACTGCTGAACATGTGTTACTTGTACGGATCCTGTGCGCTATCTGCTGTTTACCTGCTACTGCAACAAGCCCGTAGTATCTGCTGTTCCTGCCATTGTACCTATCAGTGATCCACCTGGGATCTGTTATCCATCTATGGCTACATCTGCTGTCACCTGTATCGGCACCTGCTGTCCTTGTCACTGTGGGTCATCACCTATACCATCTTGTTCACGGTGATCACAGAGGAACCACACTCATATACCAGCGATTGAGGAGTCAGTGCATACTGACACCCCTGGATCATTACACAAAGACTAGACATTGCATAGAGTTTTGTATGTTCTCCTTGTGTTTTTGTTTAAAGGGGTTGTCTTGCTACAAAGAATAGCTTTCAAATTGTAGGGAACACAAAATAAAGACATTTTCCAAATATATTGCTTTGTTCTTCTGTTTTCCTTAAGGAGATACAAGTGAATTTATGACCTCCCTGGCTATTTCAGTTCCCTCAGTAACCTACCTGTGTATATCTCCCCCCTGCTGTTTGTTCTATTTGATAGCAGTGAGTGATGTCATCACACAGGTCCTGGCAGTGTCTGTGCTGCTGGGCAGTAAAAGCTTGATTTATCTCAAGTAAACAGCTCTGTAATTAGGGCTTTTGTTTGAGGGATCAGATAAAAAGTCCTGTTAGTAGTTTCAGAAGCTTCTGAGCTAATCTGAATTAATTAGCAACTGAAAGCACAGGGCTGGAAACACCATAGAGCTTATGCAAATTAGAGTCAGTCTGAACCAGGAAGTGACAGAGTATTTCATTCATGCAGCCTATGAAACTCTGTAGGGAGACAACTCCTTTAAGTCTCTTCCAGGTACTCCAGTGGGACCAGGCAAAAATGTAAATGATGGTTATCCATAGCTTGAAAAAAATATGAAATTACTATAAATTAAAAAAAAGTTAATATTCCTCAATATCAGAAACATATTTTTGGTGCTGCCCATGATGGCTAAGACTGGCTCTGTGCTGAAGATGCTGACATTATGATAAAACACATTTCAATTCATAACGAGAAGAGACAATTTTTTTCCTTTGTGGTACTGCATCAAAAGAACAATATATATTCAAAACATCTTTTATAGTGTCATTGACATCTCTACCTATGGCTTTTCTGGCTGTCAATTTCCCATATTCAATAGAGCAAGAGTTCAGTATGTCACTCTAAATGCAAAGAGAATTTAAGGTGGCTATAGAGCAACATCAGTCACTCATAGGTCTTACTAAGATTGCACCAACACTAGTTTTAAATAACATTGGGCATGCACCTATTGCCATGCACTTCTTTGTAAAGTCTTTCTTACTACATATAATATGGCATTTGACAACACATGACAATGTTGGCAAATAGTCTTTGTATTTTAAGAATAGTTTATATTTTTAAAAAATATTAAAAAAGTATGTTTAACAACTTCATGTAATTCCAATCTTTGGGGAAGACGGGGTTAAAGATTTTTCTCAATCCCGTAAGAGAACATTTAGTTTTCCTTGTTACCTATTATTGTTTGTTATTGACAGTTTTATGACTTCATGACAATGTCATAAAAGTCGAACAAAGTCTTAAAATTGGTTATTTTTTCACATGGGACAATTGATTCAGTTGTAACACAGAGTGAAATGTTGCTCAGGAAAAGTTTAAACATATAGTACATTTTAAATTACTATAAGTACTAGCATTTTGACTGGTATTTTTTTATTTATTTATTTACTACCCATTATCTGTTTTTTTCTGACCACTGAAATGTTGTCTCTATTCCCTTGGGGGAAAATATATATTAAAATTATTATATTATTATATTTTTATAATATATATTATATATTTATATATAATTTTTATTTTTTATATATATTTTTATATATATAAAAATATTTTTATACACTGCAAAATTTTATATATCCCTGTTAAAAAATAATTTTATTTGATAACGTTAAAAAATATGACAGCGGGGCCCCATAGATAATTAACCAAAACTTAGATATAAATACACTGAGCCCGTCAGTCTATGGGGGCATCCCTGATAAGGGTGGTCCCCTTTGTATGACCGATGGGTTTTTAGATACAATAAATACTTAAACTTTCCGTGTGATAAATAAGTACGTCAAATTTTTTCGCCTTATTTTTTATTATAACATAGACACTATATCTATTCCAGCAAAACCCTTCCAGCACTCCCCGACGCGTTTCCCCTACCAGAATGGGGTTCTTGGGGTATCTCGTTGTGTAAAACTATCGTATAAAATGTATGGTAATACATCCATTAAGGGAATTGATAAATGAATACTTAACTAAATCCTTGCAGGTTTGTGATGATACCAAAACCAGAATCTTGGGTACCAAAAACTCAGAATTCTGGAACAGGAATTATGGGGAAATTCCCCCAAAGGATCTAAAAACTATTTTTTGTTTGGTATCATCACAAAAAACCTCCCAAAGATTTAGTTAAGTTTAAACCTTTTTAAAATTGCCTTTTTGGGGGGTTTTACTTATACATTGTTTACTGTTTAAATTTAAAGCAACGGAGATTCCCTGATAAACCCCCCTTCTGGTGGGGGGGAAACGCGTGGGGGAGTGCGGGAAAGTAAAATATAGTGTCTATAGTGTTAATAAATAAAAAGGGGCCTGAAAAAAATTAAAATTACTTTATTTATGCACACGGTAGTTATGTTCAAATTGTTTTGGCTTTAAGAAAACCCAGTCATTTAAAAATTTGTAGAGCCGCCCTTATCGGGGCCCGTTGACCCCATAAAACTGACAGGGTAAAGGTTTTGTTTTATCTAAGTGATTGGTTGGTTGGGTCTATAGGGGAAACACTGTCATTTTTTAAAAGTTGTAAAATAAAAGTTATTTTTTTAAAACGGGATATTTTTAAAAATTTTGAAAGTGTTTGTAAGGGTACAAAATTCCCCTGTTTTTTAATCTATATGCTGATTTGTTTATATATATATATATATATATATATATTTATATATATATTTATATATATATCCGCAAAGTTTTAAAATTTCCTTAATATGAACAAAGTATGTTCCTGCTAATTTTCCCAAAAACAATTTTGTAATTTTGGTAGAAAATTGATTTTTAGATATAAAACAAAGTGCAGCCTTGAGAGAGTCAGGCTGCAATCTTTTTTTGGGTGATTTAGATTTTGCTCCCCTTTTAAATTTTCGGGAAATTGCTTTTATGATTTAATTTTTGTTTTGGGGAAAAACACTGTGGGGACTGTTCATTTTGGGGCCTCGGGTCCACCAATATAAGTATCTACAATGGACATGTAAGCATCAGAGCAGGGCCAAAAAGCAATGTAAAAGGGAGACCCATGCTTGACTTAATTAGGACAGAGATGCTTTTTGGAAAAATTCTTTTTGGGAAAATTGGGCCCCTGGCATTAATGGGGGAATGTAATTTTAAAAATTTTTACTATACCCCCTGCAAAAGAAAATTGCATGCAAAATGCAGTTTCATTCCAAAAGGGTTTTTAAAAAAACCATTTGGAAGTGGCTTTGCCTGAAAATTCCCCTGATCTCAACCAAATTGAGCCTCTGTAGGATGTTCTGGATAAAAAAAACCTGATTTTGGGAAAGGCCACGAAACCCAAAAAAACTTATGGGGACCCTTAAAGAATCGGCTGTTTTATGTTTGGGATAAAGTTTCCCAAAAAAAAAAACATCTAATTGTCTTGTAAAGTCTATGTTAAGCATGTGGTTTGAGAGTTATGGTTAGCCAGTATATATTAAAATAAAAAAAACCGGGGCCCATCCCTTACGCACAATGGCAAAAAAAAAGAAACCATTATAATTAGATGGCAATAAAAGCCAGTGCAAATTTGGGGAGAAGTATAAATTTCTGATAAAAACAATGCTCCCACATCATTTCTCATGAGGGGAGTATTTGCTTAGTACATAGCTGCACATTGAATAAAAAAACGTTCTTTTTACCAATTTGAAAAATACCCAACAGCACCTTTACAGAGGAGATTTCGGAAAATGTATAATAGACAACATCGGGCAACACTCTATTACTCCATTAGGGAGTGATTTATAGTATAACAGGTCTTTAACACATATAGGTTAGGACTATTTATAGGTTGTAGTTATTTGGTTACATTGTCGCAGCACACCATGTTGGCTATACAACTTATTAGGTGGATGTTCACCATCTTAACCATTCGGTAGAGTAGGCAACGCCAACCCAAAACTGCTGACAACCAACGTGCCCTCTGTAATGAAGGACCAAATTAATTACTACTGTAGTCTTGAATTTCACAGAAAATGCTATTTACTCGAAACCACAAAAACATGTCCATACTCAAAAAAGAATGGCAGGACTGAAACCATTCCCAGTAGGATTAAAAAAAATCCCCAGTGCTGTAACGGGTCATGGTGCGTCCCGGTCCACGGACCCGAGGGCGTACCACGTCGTCCATCAATAGCCGGGCGCCGCGCGTACGTGGACGGGTGGACGCACACGTGACCGTTGCTGCTCGCCGTACTCGCACCCCGTCCCATCAATCTCACCTTGACCCTCCGCCATCCTGCTCTGCTCTCTTACCCTGTCCAGCCGGAACTATGAGCGTCCGACGCGCACCTAGCCCCGGCGCGCCCTGTTCATTTAAACTTTAAGGGGCCAGCGCGACCGGTATCAGTGGTTAATTGCCGGGCACGCTGGACCTATATATATTGCGGATCCACGTCACTCCATTCTCTAGATCAACTTGTTTTTTTGCCTCCCGTGCCCTAGAGGAAAGCGTTCCATGAGTGTTTAATGTCTTGCGGCCGGGTTTTCTGACAACCTCTGCCTATGTTTATCGACTCTGAAACTTGCACCCTGACCCAGACTGGTGGACTGTCCCAGACTACGCCTAACGTATCACGATTCCTCGTACCCGCTACATCCTCGGCTAACCCCAATGCAAAGCAGGGTCAGGTCACGGGGGATAGAGACTGCTAGAATCCTGCCCGCAGCAAGTCCATACCCACATTTTGTGGTGGGCTCTGGTGAAAACCGCGGGTACATACCTTAGACTCACGGTCACCTGGCGTTGGCTTACACCTTCACATGCGGTGGTACTGCGGATCCCAATACCAAGCTCCGTTACAGTAAGATCCGCAATGGTTCCTCTGCATAGCATCGCGGATCTTACATCAGATTGTTGCCCAAACTAATGCCATGCAAAATGTTGCACAAACAGCCTAAAGCAATTGGGGCCAGATCTCCACATCGACGGCGTCAGCTCCTTACGTCCTCAGAAACCAGCCTCCGCCTCCGTCTGTGCTCCGTCTCACCTGAAGTTCCTTTGGTACACCGTGGGACCCACAGCCTTCGGGCTTCCTTTACCACCTCTAGCTTTGCCGGGGAATCCCACAAGCTCCTATTGGGTTTCATTACCCAGTAGCTTCTTGGCACGTGGAACTGATGGCGGAATCAAGTTTCCATCTCGGACGAGGGTCCCTAAGGTGGCCTTAGTGGTGTGTCTGTTCCGGAAGGCTCAGGACTCTGGGCAAACCCCACTATGGGACTGGAATGGCACCCTGTGACTGTGGATCTACAGAGCTTCATCCATGAATTCCGCACCGTCTTTGACGGATGACGGCGCGTGCATCATCTGCTCAGAGAACGCGCTATTGAGCCTTCTTCCAGGCGACTCATCCGTGGCCGAGGACTATGCGGTTCAATTTCGTACACCTGAGCTTCGGAGGATCGCACTTGGGAATGATGCTCGCACTCTAGCGCCACTCTCAAAAAGGGTCTAGTCCAGCTGGGAAAAATACGCTTTGGCGGGCAACCTATGAGACCTCCCATCTCCATGAGCGAATTATTCACCTGGCCACCCGACATCGATGTATTGGTTCGCTGAAAGCAGGAAGAGCTCCGACAAGAGAGAGACTCTGCGACACGCCCTGTCGGCTGTTTCGCCTTGGCTCCGGTATTTCCCTGTTTTCCTCCATTGTCACATCCTCAAGCCTCCTATGTGGAACCCATCGCAGGTGGACAGGGCCCTTTTTATCAGAGGCAAGAGTTGATCCCGCCGTCGAGAAGAGAACCCTATGTCTCTACTGCGCCAGCCCCCGACCATTTCAGCAGAAGTTGTCAGCTCATCCCCCAGCGTCTCGGGAAACGCTCACACCTAGGTGCCGTAGGAGAGGCGTCCCTAAGTTGCTGTTTCACTACTTTCCACGTTTGATGATGCAAGTGGAGGTGACATCTGATGTGGTCTATCGTTCCGGAGTTTTGACCCTTCCTGGGACTCTGGGTCAGCCCGGGAACTTCATCCATGACTTCTTGCCGTTACCCGATTACCGCGTGCCAGTAGTCCGTCATGGCAAAAGCTTCTGCCTTATTGTTCTTACGGTCAGTGGGGTGCTCCTTACTGACCACATCCAGATTAATAAACCCGGCCAGTGCCCTCCGTGTGGGGCGTTACATATAGGAGAAGAATCATCGGCGATTCTTTTGGGGCTTCCCTGGCTGCAACGCCACACGCCCCTACTGGACGAAGACAGGTGAGGTCCTGCCATTGGGGGGGGGGACCGGAATGCCAGAACCTCTGTTTGGAGGTACCACGCCCAGTGCCTTCCACGTATCCACAGCCCCGCCCGCCAAGCCTTTGCCGGCCTTCCTGATTGCCAGTCACCTGGATTTTGGAGAGAAAGTATTCTCTGGAGAAGGGAGGCCCGATAACGCTGCACGCCAACATCGGCCTTAATGACTGCCTATTGACATCCTCCCTGGAACACAGTCCTCCAGGGGAAGGGTCTATCCTCGACATAGTCCGTTGCCGGAGACTCAGGGCCTTGTCGGCCTCCGATATACACTAAGAGTACTTGCTGAACGGATTATTCGTATATCCTCTTCCCCACGCTGGAAAGCCGGGTTCTTTCTTCGTGCAGAAAAAGTGGGTTCCCTCCGTCCGTGTATTGACTACAAGGGTCTAAATAAGTTCTCCCGTGTACAACCCGCTAACCTTCCCACTGATTCTGAGCTTTTTAAACCGCTCAAGGGGCTAAGGTTGTTCTACAAATTAGACTGCCGAGGGAGCCTTTAAACTCATCAGAATTTTGGGGGGGCCGGGACAACGGTGGAAGAAGGCTTTTTAATACCCTAAAGATGGACATTTCGAATTATATCTCGTGATGCCCTTTGGGCTACTGTAAAGATCCAAGCTAGTTGTCATCCAAGAATTCGTTACACAAACGATGTCATTCCGGGATCTTTTGTAACCTTGTGTCATTGTGTATACTAGATGACATCATGATTTTCTCCCATGATTCCAGACCTCATGGACACAAGTGCGCCGGGTTCTGCAGTCCGTCTGCGCTACAAACGACTGTACGCCAAGCTGGAAGAAATGTTTATTACACCAGACCAGTCCCTGCCTCTTCCATCAGGTAAATAGTTCGCTTAAGGGCCTGAAGATGGACCCAGGCAAAAAACTCTCTGCGGTACGCAATGTTCCCCGTCATCTCGGACTTCAGGCGACATACAGCCGCCTTTCCTTAGGTTTCGCCATACTAATTACCCGGCAATTTAATTCACAAATTCTCCACCTTTGCTCGCGTCCTATAAGTGGCCCTCACCAGGTAGGATTATGGAACCCCTGACGATGTTGGACCTCCAGGAGGCTGAAAATGGTGTTGTTTGATCCTTAAGCCTCCTACTCAGCAACCTGTCTGTGGTCCGGCCTGATTCCCGAGAAACGTTGATCACTTGGAGGTGGTTGCCTCTTGCATTGGCGGGCAGGGGCAGTTCCCTCACACTCGTAACGCGTCCCCAAAAATGCCCAAAAATTTTCTCATGTGGGTTCTTCTCCAAGCCTTTTCACCGACTGGAGACGGAAACGGTGCCACTTGGGGACTTCGGTTGCTCTTGGCTATCAAGTTAGCCTGGAGGAATGGTTGTCTCTGCTGGAGGGGCCGGCCGTCACCCAATTGAATACTTACGGATTCACAAGAATTCTACTGTACCTTCACAGACCACCCTCGCCAAGCCGGTAGTCTCTCTTTTTCTCACGTTTTGACTTTAACATTCAATTAACGCGCCTGCCTGAGCAACAAACATCCAAGGCTGATGCAACTCTCCCGTGACTCTGATTATTGTTGCGTGAAGAACCCGGGTCACACAGACTATATATCTTTCTTTCCCAGAACGATTGGTTACGTGGCTCCCACAGAATCTCCAAAACGTTCCTTACGAGCGCAAGATTCTTTCGTGCCGCTGGCACTACAGGAAACAAAAAAGATTCTGGAGTGGGGGCTATCAGCTCCCTCTTGGCCCTCTGGCCATTAACGAGAGTACGTGAAGTCCTACGCTCTGTCTCACAGGCAACTACTGGTGTCCGACATTCTCGGCACATCGATCGTCAAGGATTTCACTCCCTACATGTGTCACGTGTGCTCGGGAGCATCGGTCCCTCGTTCCACAAGGCACCGCAGGCTATCTTACATCAGCTCCAGTGCAAGAAATCCTTGGTACCACAGTTTAGCCCATGGATTATATCTACTGACCTACCGGTTTACTTTATGGGAATTCTGTCATCTGGGTGGTTACGCGACAAGTTCTCAAAGAATGTAACACTTTTACTCTTCCCAGGTTCTGCCATCTGCTCCACTATTGGCTGGTCATTTCTTCACGGCTTATTTTCCGGCTTTACTTGAGGGTTTACCTTCACACATCGTCTCAGATCGGAAAGGACCCAGTTTCTCAATTTGTATCCCGATTTTGGACGTGGCGCTGTGCGCCCGTCTCGCAGTCCAAGTTCGGCACTTTTAATCGTCTTATCACCCTCTGCACCTCATGGGCAGGTGGAGAGGACAGTGAACACAGATTATGGCGAGTAATAACTGACTATCATGTTGTATCCAGATGTAGGGACAACATGGCGACCAGAGATGTCACCTGAGCCGAGTTCTCTTATAACCATCGTGACTCGGATGCATCTCTCCATTCTTTGTGGTCTATGGCCACTACCCGCACTGTGGTCTATGGCTTCCCCTAGCTCCACTCGACTAGGAAGTGCCCGCCGACTCAAATGACCACAGTCGGGGACATCTGGCCATCTGGCAAGAGGGACTCGTCGCTTCCCTACTTCGGGCTCTCGCCCGTATGAAGTCTTCATGCAGACTCATAGGAGAAGACCTGCCCCCAACGTTTTTCCTCCCAGGGAAACAAAAACGTTTGTCTTTACTAGAAGGTATGTTGCGCATGAAGGTTCCCAGTTTTAATTTGGGCCCTCGCGTCCTGGGTACCTTCAAGGTGACTTCCCAGCAGCTGAAACACAAGTCGTCGTACAAGCTCCTGTTTGACCTCCATCTCTCCCGGATATCCAAAAAACTCATTCCCTTGTCTCCCTCCTTAAGCCAGCTGGGTTCTGGAACCGGTATCTATCCGAAGAACATGTATTCGCCTTTACCCCGGTAGCAGATTCCACTTGACATCTTCGAAGTAAAAGGACATCTTGGCCATCTGAAAACGGTCAGAGGGAAAGTGTTCTTCCTTCGTTGATTGGTAGGCTTCGGACATGAGGAGAAATCTGGGAGCCAGAATCATACACATCCTGAATCTTGATCTCATCCGCCAGTTTTTGCAGCCCTAAAAGGAGGACGAGTCTACGTAAGAGGGAGGGACGGGGTGGGGTTCCATACATAAACATATATTATGGTAACCAAGGTGGTGCAACAGACCGTGCTGCGGGCTGTGCTCGCACACGTCCCATCCACTTACCTGACCTTGTTCCTGCTCTGCTCTCTTCCCCTGTCGGCCGGAATGATGCTCCGTGCGCGGACCCACTAGCTCGAGCGCCCGTTATGTAAATTTTAAAGGGCAAGCGTGCAGGTATAATTGGTTAATTGCCGGGTGCCTATGACCCCCTATTATAGTTTTGGGATTCAAGTCCACTTCCCTGCTGGGATTTTTGTTGCCCTAGAGTAAGAGTTCCTGAGTGTTTACTGTATTGTCGTGTTTTCTGACCTCTGTCTACGTTTTATCGGATCTGATCCCTTGCCAGCCTGCCACCAGAACTTGCCGTCTGTCCCCGACTCACGCCCTACGTCTCACGATTCTGCTACAACGCTACACCTCGGCTGCAACCGCAAAGCAAATCAGTCAGGGGGACGGTTAGCCGACCTGGAGGCTCCCGACACAGCAAGTCCCTTCCCGCTTTTGTGGCGTAGGCCTCTGGTGAAAACTGGGACTCTCTTAGACTCCGACCCTGGCGTGGCGTACACCTCCTACGTCTTGCACGGTGGTCACAGCCGGATCCAATTACAAAGGTCCCGTTACAAGTGCTCAACACTGGGAG
Source organism: Phyllomedusa bahiana (assembly GCA_025379985.1). Taxonomy (NCBI): domain Eukaryota; kingdom Metazoa; phylum Chordata; class Amphibia; order Anura; family Hylidae; genus Phyllomedusa; species Phyllomedusa bahiana. The sequence continues at coordinate 45,922 of JAODAL010024007.1, read as the reverse complement.
AGGTTGCTAAAGGCGAAGAATTATGATGACAACTTCGCTAACTCAAATAACATCTTGAAGGGGTGTGTACAGTGTCTTGCGGATCAGTTTGTTTTCGAGAACCTAGGGATGGTCTAGGGGGAGGGCAGTTGGGAATGCCTAATCACGAGAGGTTTTTTGTCCTGCAATTTTGCATTGGGTATAGTTGTGTTTATGTTATTTTAAGTAGATAATGACCCATTTTTCTGTGAATTGCATGTATTTTAGTTAAAGTTTCAAATTTGGAGCTTTATTTTTATACTATACTATTTTTATAATAAATTATCATTTTTATAATATAATTGATGTAACTATTTTAGTATATAGCCACTGCTATTATTGTTAGCGTGGAGGTGTTAGGATTTAAGGTGAGAAGTGGGTGGAAAAAAAAACTAAAAATACAATAACTGTCATGTACTATAAGTTAAATACTGTTCAATACTATAGACTCAATGGCATAAACAAAAAATACAGACATTTGTGGATGTGGCTTTATTTGATTGAAGGTTTTACGCTTTTTGCTTTTGTAGTTTTAATATAATGAGACACTGAGCATTCCCTCCAGGACACAGCAATACTCTGTACTTGTCCAAGCATAAAATATAAATAAAGACAGTGAGACAGTCATTCAGCTTTACATTAAAATGACCCATACAGCCAGAGTTAATAATATTACTTAGAATTGTGGTTAATTTTGCAGGTTATTTATCATCTCTGGTGAGAACATCTGGTGGCTGATTTCTCATCTAATCTGTATGTCACAATAAAGTACACAGTGATACAAGCCAAAGGCAGTTTTCAATTTATGGGAAAATAGTATTTCAGTTGTTTTGTGCTGAATTTCTATCAGCCTTCAATAAAGTGAAGACATATCTGATCATATGAAGGGGGTACCAAATTATTATTATTGGAAAACAGGGCAGGAGCCTAAGGTGAAACTCCTAGAGAGACATTATACAAGTTTCTTTTAATAGTTTATTTTTATAATTGTTCTTAAAGGAGATCTACAGAAATAAAACATGTTGGCTTTTTTTCTACAAATGGCACCTGTCGATGGGTTGTATCTGGTATTGCGGGGGCTGAAGACTCAGCTGCGATGTCAAGCAAAACTGGTGAACAGGTATGGTATTGTTGTTAGAAGGAAACAGCCATGTTTTCTAAACCTGTACAAAATCTTTACTAACTTACTGGTCTAACAATGTGACTCTCACACTGAAGGCTAATTTTCAGTCTAATGTCACAGCCTACATCACTTCTATTTACCATTAACATTCAGGTTATTTTGAAGTAACCATATGTGATGTCAGGAGAGATATAGAACTAGAAGCTAAACTGCAAAGGGAGTGTCATGTCATAGGTCAGGTAAGTTAAGTTCTTAAAGCCCCTTAAGCAACCTAAACCATAACCATTTGTTACTACTTTTTGTCAAAAATTGACTCAAGCCTACCCAAACTTAAACTTAAAAACTTAAGTTTTTTGGGGGGGATTTGACCTGATTTCAAAGGGCAACACCCATTAATTTGTACTAGGACAGTCATAATTTCTTACATTTACTGAGGCTGGATATCACAAATCCATGAAAAAACAGAAACTGGATCTGAAGTCTCAAAAATTGCAAACCAAAATAACAAAAGTGCAGGCGATTTGTACTGATGGAACAATCTGAGCTGCAGGTATTGACCATCAGTAACCTGTTGCAACAAAGATCACCTGTGTGGAGTCAAGAGGAGTGCTAATCTTTATTGCAGCACATGGTCTACACAGTAGCAGTCCCTTGCTGTATGAAGAATGTAGCTTAGAGTCTGTGTCTTGTATCTTACGTCAGTATCTGTAGATAACAAGCTAGATTTTGTAATAAACCCTTATGATCTTGTAGTAAAGGCTATATGGCAGAAACAGCAGGCAAGATGTTGGTGAAATGGAACACTACTGGTACAATATAATTTTAAAAAGTTCAAAGTTCAACAATCAGATTTAATTTTTGATGCACCTTTTTTTTCTTTTAATAAAACATCTCACTAGGTGGTGACAAGACCTATCTTAAATCCCCATCTTAAGTAATTCAACACAAAGTGTGGCAAAGATTAGCATGAAAGGGAACTGCATTTAACATGTACTGTAACAACATAGAAGCCAAATTTTAACACATTCCTTATAGATGTCCCAGACAACAGTATAGAGACTGCAGCAGGATTCAGCAGCAAAAAGGAAAATTATTGTATGTGTAATGCTATAAAGCTACTGGTTCAAGCTGCAGGAACAAGATGACTTTCTACAATGCTTTACAGTAAACTAAAACCCATTTTGGATGTCACAAAACCTTAACCTATTTTTCCCTAGATTTCAACTGTTTACAATAAAGCTACATGTAGAGTGAGTTGCAAATGTATTCACACCCTTTGGACTGTTCCTCATTTTTAAATGTGATAGCCACAGACTTAACTCTTCTTTATTGATTTTTTTTTATGTGATAGAGCAACACAAAGTAGCAAGAAATTGTGAAGTCTAAAGAAAGTAATTTTTGCAAATTAAAAAACTGAAAAAGGTGACATGCATATGTATTCAGCCCTTTGTAATGAATCCAGTGTGACCAATTGTCCTCAGAAATCACCTAATTAGTAAACTAGTACATCTGTATGGAACTTATTCTCAGTATAACTGCAACTGTTTTGTGAAGGATTAGAGATTTGTTAGGGAACATTGGTGAACAAACAGCATCATGAAAATGAAAGAACACACCAGACAGCTCAGTAGTAAAGTTGTGGCAAAGTGTATGGCAGGGTCAGGCTTTAAAAAAATAGCCCAAGCTCTGAAGATCTCACAGAGCAGTGTTCTGTTCAGCATCTGTAACTGGAAGAAACATGGATCCGGCCTTTATGGAGGATAGGCGAGAAGAAAGTCCTTATTTAAAACAAACCATTAGAAGCCCATTAGCAAAAAGCTATGTAGGGGACACAGCAAGCATGTGGAAGAAGGTTCTCTTGTTACATGAGACCAAAATTGAACATATTGGCCTAAGTGCCAAAAGATGTTTCTGGAGGGCAGCCAACACTGTACCTTCCCTGAACACACCATCTACACCGTGAAGCATTGTGGTGGCTGCATCATGCTGTGGGACTGCTTTGCTTTATCAGGGAAACTGGTCAGAGTTGATGGGAAGGTGGATGGAGCTAAATACAGGGACATCATGGAGGAAGACCTGTTAGAGGCTGCAAAGGACTTGAGACTGGGGCGTAGGTTCACCTTTCAGCAGAACAACAGCCATAAACATACAGCCAAAACTACAATGGAATGGTTTTAATTAGGCATATTCTTGTGTTAAAATAGCCCAGTTAAAGTCCAGGTCTAAATTCCATTGAGAACCTGTTTCAGGACTTAAATCTACTGTTCACAAAAGTTCGCCAACCAATCTGACTAAGCTAGAACTGTTTTGAAGAGAAGAATGGGCAAAAAATCCAGCTTTCTCTGTCTCCATTGGCTCCCGCGGCATAATCACATGGGGCTGATGGCTTCTGTGATATTGTTCCAAAGTGTTCTGCAGTGTCCGTTCATTACCGTGGACGTGCTCTTGCTTTCCCTTGCTGCCTGTGGCATCTGGCAGCTCCCTCTCCTGCCCTCGATCAGGCCCAGCTCACATATGCAAAATATATAAGTATCTTTATTGGACAAGACAATGTAATCAACATTCAAGCAAACACCTTTTCATTATTATTCATTATTATAACAGTCCCCTCATTAATAACACTGTGCAACAAATTTTCACTTTTCGTTTGTTTCTGGCTATTAATTGTTATTTCCTGACTGCTTATGGCTAAAAACAATGGAAAACAACATTTGTTCAGCACAAACTTTGCTTTAGTGACTGAGACAGTGACATTTTTTAATCGACCTATTTTACGTTGGGAAAAGACAAATTTGCATTATATCTCGTTCACATAAAGTCAAGAAAAAAACAAACTGCTTCAAATTTAACATTTCTTTTCAGAAATGAGCGTTTTTTTTTTAAATTTGCACTTATATTGCAAATCGCCTTCACGAATCAAACCCCAAATGTAATCTCCCATCATGTTCTCATTGTATTGTCCTTGGTAGTGACATTCGAAGTCTATTATGTCCTGGTGGAATTGTCTTGCTCCTCCTAATATGCTCCCATGTTCTCCTTGAATTCATCAAGAGGCGCATCAAGCATATGAACTTTGAGGGTCCTTCTGCAACCCATTTTGCAGTATTTCTTCACCATAAGCTCAATCAGTTTCACATATTTTTTGGCTTTCTTGTTACCAAGAAAGTCGCAAACTGCAACAAAGCTGTTCCAGGCCTCTTTCTCCGTCCTCTTCTCCATCCTCCAACCATGTGGATCCTAAACTCCTTCCATGTTTCCCTCCTGAAGCTTTGGTCCTCAACCACTTCTCTCAAAAGACTGTGACTCCTCCCACTGAGCTGTTGCTGCAGACATCTACGAGGTACAGGAAATCTTGGTGTAAAAAAAGTAATTAGGGGGAAGTGGTTCTTTTTTGATGACTGGAAGGGGTACGGACTGGAAGAGAGGTGCTGGGAACCTCACGAAAACCTTAACACTCCAGATCTTGTTTGGAGGTAATCTCGAAAGAGAAGGCTTAAGGGGAGGTACTGTTACAAAGCGTGCCATGGTCCCTTCTCTGGACTGTGGTTGTACTTGTATTTGTCTGCTCTGGGGCCACAGTCACTTACTTCCCACTTCTCACTGCACTCTGTCCATTGGCAGCTGGCCATCATGCGCGTACTTGCTCCCTAGGGCTGTCCACGGCAGCTCCCTGAAACTTACAGGTTCAGTGTACCTCTGATTGGATAATTATTGGGCATTAACCCCTTATTACCTCATTTCCCACTCGTGTCCCTGCCAGTTGTTGGTGTGTTATAGTGAAAGACTATTGTGTTATTTAGTTTTCTTCCATGTACTGACCCTATTGCTTGAACTTTGACATTGTCTGCTACCTGCCTTGACCTTATTCCCTGGACTTGACTACGCCTCCACCAGGCCCCAACTGGCCTTACAGTAGGTGCTGGTGAAGAACTGGTGGGCTCCTTAGATTCCACTCCCTGGCATGGCTCGTACCATCTTTTTGTGGTTGATGACCGGCTTTCTGTAAACAGTCCCATTCAAAGCGACTCCCAAGGAAGCACGGGTGGAGTGAAACCACCACTCCTCGTAACTTGGAAGCTTTGAAAAAATGCCAGCTTCTGCTTGTGGAGTTAATAGTAAAAACATCTCTATTTTTTCTATGCTAAAACATGATGCATTGGATAATCATCCAATAACGACACTTCAAATAAAATTAGTCCCGACTGACGCATTTCGGGTCACTCTTGACCCTTAAACATAGCATAAGACTATACTATTGGAGGCAGGTATTTAAACATATCTGAATGGGGACACATAACCCAAAATTGCCCAATCGGCATCATCGTCAGTATAGCCTATAGTTGACTCAAATTTGGATACTGTTCACCTGATTCATATCACGGAGCACATAACATACATGAAAAAACAGACACTTAGAATAATAATTAATATTGATAAGAAATATCTTGTCTAAGATTAAGACCCATAGGTGCCCTAATGCATAAAAATCCACTTATATTTTCTTGCTAACAACTTTTTTTGCTCCTCCCTTCTCTGATCTAAAATTTTTTCGATACCAGTGATAGAAAAAGTGCTAGTGTTACCTGAGTGTCAATTTTGGAAATGGCGAGACACGGCTGATGATTTGAAATCATCCTTTCTTATAGCATCTGAAAGATGATGTCTAATATGGCCGTTCAGCGGACCCATTGTACAACCCACATATCGGATGTAACAGCTCGTACAACTGATTAGATAGACAACATATTTGCTATTGCAATTTATGAACGTGCAAATAGAATAGGTTTTGCTGCTGTACATAGATGTGAATGTAGATGTACTATGTACAAATTTACTTGCAGTGTAAAAAGTGTGGCCACATTTATAAAAGCCTACTGAATCAAGCCAAGTACTGCCTATATCAGCATGAGATCTCAAGAGACTAGGTGTTTAGTGTTGATCGAATTGTTGGAGTAAAGTTAGGTTCGAGTCGAACTTCTCAATTTTTTAGAACTCGAGCCAAACCAAGCTTTTTACGGTTCGTTCGAGAAAAATTTGCATTCGAGACATGCGCTCGACGCTCCATTTTTAGTTTCAATTTCAGCTGCTTCCTGCAGTTTTGGGACCATCCAGTCAGTGCACAGCACAGAGGAGTGTTAAAAACGTCACCACAGAGTGTGTAGGGATCTCATTGGCTGCTAAAAACACATGACCCTGTTATGTGTATGTCACGGTATTTCCTGTTGCACGCCATTTCGAGTTTACTCTATGTACTAAACTGAACGCACTGCTCTCTCTATGTGCTTGCATGAATGCAGGCAGGCACACCATTTCTCAGTGATTTTAGACAGGAAAAGCTGCTAGCTAGTTTAGTTGGGGAACGGGGTACAGCAAGCTTAGTGAATCATACACAGCAATAGTTAGGGAGTTACGGAGTTTTGTATAGCTTTTGTATAGTGTATACTTTTGGATAGCTGGCTGCATCTTTCCCATCTTTATTTTGTCCAAAAGTTCATTTCTCCTGTTTTGAAGTTTCAGCTATTGCAGAAGACACCATCAGCAAATCTGCTACATAAAGAAATCACTTTCAAATACTGGTTGCTTGCAACAAATTTAATTGAGTGCCCAAAAGTTCATTTTTGCAGTTTTGAGGGTACAGCTACTGCAGAAGACACCGTTAACAGATGTTCCATAGAAAGAAATCTATTTCTAATACTTTTTGCTTTCAGCAAATTTTTGTGATTCAAGAAAAGTTCTTTGTTGCAGTGTTGCTGTCAGGGTTCTTCCATAAGACACTTATAATAAACAAGTAGCGCCACTTTTTTATTTTTGTTTTTGTTTTTGCTTGTGTGACCCTCGTTCCGGCACAATCATAGGGCCTCCAACCCCATAGAGTCCTTATCCAAGTAGCGATGTCCCCAAAAAAATTCATAAAATTATAACTTTATTGTAAACCACGGTAAAATGCTTCTTATAAGCACCATTGGTATCATCACAATCAGAAGGTACACACGCTCAATATATGAGTACATACGTATACAGAACAGCAGTCCTTTTTCATACTCTCAATGGAGTTTTCCACGGAGATGCCAGGAGACCGGGCAGTCCGCAACAGAACAGCGACGTTTCGAGGAGATCTCCTCCCCTTTCTCAAGCATGCGTAGACGATCCCAAACCCACACTATATAGGGATAATTAAACACACATGATAAAACCATATAAAAACAACTATCATAAAAATGCTCGTAAACTATAGCTTTCATTAATTCCTTTAGGAGCTAAGGAGCTTAATCAATGTATCCACACCGCTTCCTTTTGTAACAATTTTGTTTGTAGCTGTTTACGATTTTTACAATGAACTTTCTGCAGTATGCACCAACGTAATTCTGCTACACTATGTTTTTCAGCTGCAAAGTGTCGTGCAACTGATGATTCCCCAAGCATCTTTTTACCTTCCTCAAAATTACAATCATTTTTCTTATTTACAAATTGCCTTATCAATGATTTATGCTCATTTAATCTAACTTTTACCGTTCTGCTAGTCTGCCCCACATATATCTTCCCACAAGGACACTTGATCATATAAATAACCGCCTCACTATCGCAGGTATGTGATCCCTTGATATATATAGGAAAACCTTTCGTCGGATGATATATGTGGTCACCTTTTATAATAGCCGAACAGTGCTGGCAATGACAACAAGCAAATGTACCTGAACAAGTGGCACCAATCCTAGCCTGTACAATCCCCTGTGGTTTTCTGCTATTGATATCCGCTGATACTAACTCTTGTCCTACTGTTTTACCTCTCCGGTTAACGTACTTCGGTCAATTCCTAAACAATAATCTAAATTGAGGATCCGATTGTAATACCTTCCACTGTGTTTGAATTGCCTGCTTGATTATACATGAATGTAAATCATATGTAGACATAAACATCAACACATCATCCTCTTTTTTCTTTGGGGGTTTATCTTTTTAAATATACTTCTCTGGATGTATTATAAACCTCCATACCTGGTTTCTCGAGGTCTTCCCTCAAGTAGCCCCTATCGACAAATTTTTTTATGATCTTTTCCATATTAATTAAGTACTTTCCATCACTAGAACAAATGCGCCGCGCGCGAACAAACTGTGATTTTATAATACCCTTAAACACCTGTGGGGGATGTTGGCTCTTATGATGTAGAATATTATTAATCTCTGTATCTTTAGTGTATAACGTGGTGGTTAGCTCATTCTCGTGCTTCTTGACGAGTACATCGAGGTATGCTATCTCTTTCTGATCCTTTGTAGCTGAAAATTGTATAAGTGGGTGTGCTCCATTAATGTGCCTCACGAAGTCCTCCAACTCTGAATCCGTGCCGAACCAGAGCAGGAAGACGTCGTCGACGTATTTAAGCCAGCACACCGCATGTCTGAACAGGGGTTGAGGAAAGATAAACACGCGTTCAAAATATTGCATGAAGATATTTGCATAACTGGGTCCTGCAGGCGATCCCATGCAAGTCCCTTGTAACTGGAGAAAAAATTCTTCCCAAAACGGAAAAAAATTTTTGTTAAAATTACATCTAACAGTTGCATTAAAAATGCAATCTGCCGATTAGACAATTTTGGATTTTGAACAAGAACCTCTCTAACTGCCTGCGTACCTTCAATTAATGGAATATTGGTAAACAATGATTTTATATCCAAAGTGCACATGTACTTAACTTTACTGCAATCAGTGACCTTAATTTTCCGTAAAAATTGCCCAGTATCATATAATATATGGGGATCTTTTTTTACCTCTTCTTGCAAGAACGTATCCAGGTACGCTGCCAATGGCTCGAGCATCGAATCTATGCCCGAGACTATTGGTCGTCCTGGCGGGTTCTCAAGTGATTTATGAATTTTTGGCACAATGTACAGTATGGGCACCCTGGGATTTTCCTTAGTGAGTAACACTTTTCTTGGTTTGTTATTACCTCGCTTAGTACAGCATCCTGAAGGATTTCTTCAATATACTTAGAAAATTCAAATGTGCGGTCATATTTTAGTTTTTTATAAACTTGTTTATCATTCAATTGGGCCATAACTTCTCATTCATATGCATCAGTATCCATAATAACACTAGCTCCCCCCTTGTCAGCTTTTTTCACGATTATAGAGGGATCTTCAACAATTTGTTTAAGGGCCTTTCTTTCTTCAGATGTAAAATTAGACCATTTTTTATTTTTTGTTGTTAACCTTATCCCAATTTTTAATGACCTCATCAAGCACTAACTGTTGAAAAACCTCTAATGGCGAATTTTTTATATCTGGGTCAAAACTGCTTTTACTTTTCAACTTGTCACTAGAAAATTTATTACCACTTCAAAAACATTTTTTATCCTTGAAAAACATTTTAAGTTGAATACTTCTGCATAACTTAAAGAAGTCAACTTCAAAATCAAACAATTTGATCTCATTTTTAGGTACGAAATTAAGTCCCTTTTCTAGTACTGCCTTTTGTACAGGGGACATTTCTTTAGATGAAATATTGCATATCAGCGAGGGAAGATTTGTTTCCTGTTCCTGGTGCCCCGACGGGCTTGCGATTCCCCGCCTATAGTGTTGTTGGGCCCTTCCATAAGACACCATTAACAGATATTCCATAGAAAGAAATCTATTTGTAATACTGTTTTCTTGCAGCAAATTTTGTGATTCAAGAAAAGTTCTGTGTTGCAGTGTTTGGAGTAGAGTACTTCAGTGAGAGATCGTGAACATTTCTTTACCTTTTTATTGTTTATCTTTCTGAACATGGAGCAAATTAGAGGTGGTAAGCGAGCAAGGAAAGGTGTAAGGCGTGGAGCCATGGGTACGAGACAAGGCACTTCATCCAGTGCTCCAGACAACACAGAAGCGAGCACATCGTCAGTCGCAGGACCATCAGGCCTGTCTTTCCTTGGTCAGTTCCCTATGAATCTCAGTACTGAAGAGCGTCGCCAATCTGTTCTTCAGTGGTTAACACACTCTGTATCTAATGGTTTTACCTCCTCTTCCTTTCAGTCACGGGCACAAATGTCGTCATCATCGGTCCAACCTGAAGCAAACACGAACCAAATGTCAGCCAATAAACAAACCACTCTAGATAATCCATATTCCGAAGAGCTCTTTGATGACACAATGCGGTTGGGGTCAGAAGGCATTTCAAAAGATCAAAAGGCCAAAGAGGATGATTTTGTCTGCTCTGACACCAATTCGCTGATGCCCTCAGAGGAGGAGAAGGAAGGTGGCCCATTGACAGAAATCACAAGCGGTCAGAAATGCCTCACAGTGCCTGTGGCTTTTAGCCCGCAGCCTAAGGACGTAGACTGTCAGGAACAGGAAGTCACCTGTGATGATGATTATGATGTTGACATTGCGTACCCAACGTGATTTTTTCAGCAGAAGCTGGTGAGTGTATCATCAGTGGAGGAGGAGGAAGAGGATGGGGTAGTGTCAGTGCCTGAGAAAGGGAGAGAGTGTTAGCACAAGTCCGCTGACATTACTCCGCTAGCCATGGTCAGTGGTAGCAGCGGGAACACCGCTTCTAGGTTTCACCGTTGAAGAGGTCTAGGGCCTTTGAAGCCTGGGCCTTTTTTGATCAAGCCTCAGATTCGCCGACTGTTGTTAAATGCTGGATTTGCTTTTAACGCGTCAGTTAAGAAAAGTATATAAAGAGTTTAAGTACCGCTAGCATGAACAGGCACATGCATGTAAAGCATGAATTGCTGTGTGAGAGTCAATTGGAGAAAAAAGGTCACACAGGTCCTGGGCTTCCAACCACTGTGACATCTTCTGCCTCCTCCGCCACTTCTAAGCCCAAGCGGTCCTCTGCTTCCGATGCGCCAGAACAGCATGAGCAAGCACCATCCCCAGTCCCAGATACTGTCGGCTGATTCCCACCACCAGCAACACAGACTACAACTTCCCCTTCCACCAGTCTGACCTGCACGCCATACAACAGCCAGTCCAGCAGCTAGCCTTCTGTGTACCACGTGTGTGAGCATAAGAAAAGCTTTCACCCCAACCATCCCAAAGTCAAAAGCCTGAATGTCGGCATTGCCAGGCTGTTGGCCTTGGATATGTTGCCTTTCCACCTGGTGGACACAGATGGGTTCCACCACGTCATTGCCTTGGCACGCCCCCAATATCAGATGCCGAGCAGGCATTTCTTTGCCAGAAACGCTGTCCCTGCCCTGGCTAGAGAAGATCTCCAGCACTTTGGCTGCATATGTGTCCACCAGAGTCTATCTCACTACAGACACATAGACTAGTAAGGACGGTCAATGGCGTTACATCTCACTGACTGCTCACTGGGTGAGTTTGGTGGATGACAGTGCCTCTGGTGATGGGTCTCGGCCGACACTCTTCCACACTGCAGGAATGGTGCAGAGTCCAGATCCCCAATCTCAACAGGCAGCATCATGTGCCAAGAGAAATCAAGCCAGTCTCAAATTTGTCTTGGAGTCCATCAACACACAGGTCAAGAGCTGTGGATGGCTCTGCGCACTCAGACCAACCAGTGGCTGGGTGCTAAGAACCTTGTGCCAGGCCAGGTGGTGTGCGACAACGGGAGAAATCTCCTTGCCGCCCTTAGGATCGGTAGACTTACGCACATCCTTTGCTTAGCACACGTCATGAACATGGCTGTGCAGAAATTTCTCAAGCGTTCGAGGTCTTAGCCCACACTTCCGGTGTTTACACCCTGCTTCTGCACAACTGGCAGCATTGCAGCGTCATCTGGGCCTCCCCGTCAACCGTCTCATTGTTGACGTGGCAACATGCTGGAATTCCACCCTCCACATGCTCCAGCTATTATGGCAGCAGCGTAATGCCATTATGCAGTATTAAGTGTCGCTGGGCCTGTCATGCTGTGGTGCAGACCTCGGGGTTTTGTGCAATAGAGAGTGGTGGCATGTGAAGGATCTCTGCACCATCCTTGACAGTTTTGAAGAGGCCACCAAAATGGTCAGTCAGGACGATGGCATCATCAGCAAGACCATTGTGGTGATGTTTTTACTGGAACAAGCGTTAGACACTCTGAGGCAGCAGATCCCAGAAGTGATGGAGGAGGCGGAGGCAGACACAGAGCCTTACTCGCCGGAGGATGTAGAAGGCCTGATTGCTTCCCAATTTTATTGGTCTTCTTTACGCGGTGGTTAGAGGTCCATGGCAGGTACAGGATGGCAGTTCAGCTCACAGAGTACAGTGCATGAGGCTAGTCAGGGCTCTGGTGACAGTCAGGATAAGGAAGTGGAGGAGGTAATGAGGCAGGGATGGACACCACCAGTACCGAATACCCTTCAGTGGTAAGAGGTTGGCACAGATTTTAGGAAGAGGAGGTGGAGGAAGAGGAGGAAGATCTGATTAATGTCCCTCGACCCCGAGGCTTGGGAGATCCTGGCAGCATCTCACACATGAGTGCTTGGATGCTACATTACCTGCAACATGACCCACGTATCAAGGCAATCAAAATGAACAGTGATTACTGGGTGGCCACCCTCCTTGATCCACATTACAAATCAAAAGTGAGCAATTTCCTTCCATCCACACAATTTGAAAGTAGAATGCAGGAATTTGAGACAGTGCTCATTGACCAACTCGAGACATCTGTTGCGTCTTCCTCACATTCTAATGTCACGTTGGAACAATGTCAGCAATGTGCCAGCAGTAGAATGGCAAGTAGCTGTAGCAGCAGGTAGTGTGGCAGAAGCGTACTAGGCGACATTTTTCGCTTGTTTTTACCGCCTCACCAACGCCTGCAAGGCAGAGCAACATTCAGACACACACAGACCGTCTTAAGAGTATGGTCCATGACTACCGGCGGCTCAACACCGATGTTTTTGGACTTGGTCTGGACCCATTCAACTTCTGGGTGTATGGATGAATGGCCTGAGCTTGCTTGACAAACCAAACAAATTTTATCATGCCCGGCAGCCAGAACACACCTTCAGCACAGCTGGCGGGGTGATAACTTACAAATGTATCTGTCTTTCCCCTGAGAATGTGGATCATTTGTCATTTATCAAAATGAATCAAGCGTGGATCTCTGATGATTTTGCTGCCCCAGTTGTCTATATCATCGACTAGTACCTAGTGACAGAAGTACTGCCCGTACTGCCGTATTGGCACCCCTTGCGGTAGCAGCTAGTTAGATTAATTGGGGGGTGGGAGGGTGTACAGCAAGCTTAGGGAATCACAGACAACAATAGTTAGTGATTTTTATATTGCCAGCTGCATCTTTCCTATCTTTATTCTGAGTGCCTAAAAGTTCATTTCTGCTGTTTTGGAGGTAAAGCTATTGCAGAAGACACAATTAGCATATCTGATATACAAAGTAATTGCTTGTAAATACTGGTTGCTTGCTGCAAATTTGAGTCTGAGTCCCTGGCGGCATAAGGAGTTACTGATGGTAGCCTATGTTACGTTGGTCCCAGCTCTCTGCAGGTCATTCACTAGGTCCCCTGTGTGGTTCTGGGATTTTTGCTCACAATCCTTGTAATAATTTTGACCCCACGGGGTGAGATCTTGCGTGGAGCCCATGATGGAGGGAGATTATCAGTGGTCTTGTATGTCTTCCATTTTCTAATTATTGCTCCCACAGTTGATTTCTTTACACCAAGCTGCTTGCCTATTTCAGATTCAGTCTTCCTGTCCTGGTGCAGGGCTACAATTTTGTTTCCTGTGTCCTTCGACAGCTCTTTGGTCTTCATTATAGTGGAGCTTGTAGTGTGACTGTTTGAGGTTGTGGCACATGGAAACTGGCAGGAGCCCCATTTCACTTTGTGCATCAGGGCCCAAGAACTTAAAGTTATGCCTCTTCTTGCAAGCTTTGTACATTTGATATATGTTTGTGGCAGCAAGAACATCCCAACGAGGAAGATGGAGGTTCAGCTGGCTGTTGCGTAGTTATAAGGGGTGCAGCGATAGCAGCCGCAATGGGACCCTGCATCCTTAGGTGTCCTAAAAGCCCCATTGACACATAAGAAGACACTGGTATTGGAAATGGCAAATGGTAACTGGCAGGGATGTCAGTAGGGCTCCTGTCAGTGGACCCTAATCAAAAAGGGGCCCACTGATATGTTAAAAAATAGTAACTAGTAATGAGTGGGGGCCCCATTTGATTTAGCTGCATAGTGCCCTGAAATAGTTAGTAGATGACTTATGGCAGCCCTGGTTACCACTGCACCCCCTACAACTACGACCCTGCCAGCTGAACCTCCATGTTCCACATAGGGATGTTCTTGCTGCCACCACATATATGACATATTCTTGGGCCCTGATGCAAAAAGTGATACGGGCTCCTTCCAGTTACAATGTTCCATTTCCAATACCGGCGTCTTCTTATGTGTCAATGGGACCCCATAGCAGCTGCTAGCGCTGCACCTCCTATGCTGTAGCTATGCTCTCCTCATCTTTTCAGTTAGCCGTTGAAAGGAATGAAGTATTTTAGCCTCTGGATTTTTTTCTGTGACTCTTAGAGCCAAATTGTCTTCACTAAGTTGTTCCATGTATCCAGTTTACTCTTATGGCGGGTAATTGCGGCTTCTCCTCACCTGTAGAGGTATAAAAATTAACCTGAACATCTTCTCCCATTGACTTTAATGGGGTTCGAAATTCAAGTTTGAGTTTGACTCAAACTTCAAACAGAACTTCTCAAAATTCGAGGTTTGACTTGAACTCGAACTTTTTAGGGTTTGCACATTATTATAGATGATAAAATAGAGTAAAGAGTAGGTGCTTTTTTGGAAATAAATTTCAAATGATATTGAAGTAATTCTTGTAACTCCTTTGTTACAAACAATAATGGGAGATGTTTTTTTTAACAATTTTAGAAACCTGGGAAAATTGCTGACTAAAGGTAGTAGAAAAAACAATATTGCATTTATTATTGTCCTTTTTTTCTATTTCTGTTATTTGTCAAAAGATTAGACCTCTGTATAGAAGCAATTTGTTTTGAGCTCTAATAAGTCTGCATATACTTTTTCTTCAAACATTGGATATATTTCATTATCAGAACAATTATGTTTTGCTCTTAACAATTCACCATAGGGAATATTGGAGATGGCATGCTTAGGATTACAAGAGGATACAGGTAGGATAGAATTCATAGCCACTTCTTTTTTATAGGGAGCAATCACTACTACAAGGTCTCTGTGGCCAATTTAAATTTAAATTTCTCAATTGGATCACTAGATAAAGGCAAATACATATCCATATTATCTAACATAGTCATATTCTTCCTAATATATAACCCTCGAGAACTACAATAAAGCCCCTTTTGCTTGGTGGATAATCAAATCAGGGTTGTTTTTTTTACTCTATAATTGCCATTTTCTCTTTCCTAGTGAGATTATGTTTCGTTGTATCTGCATCAATAGATGATTTTAAATGGACCCAATCCTCTTCTACTCTATCCTGGAAAACATCCAGGTTAAGTGGACAGGACTGAATTGGATGGGGATTACTTGTTTTGACCTGAAAATTATCATAATCCCTGGTAGAAACTAAAGATTCACTGGAGATAGAGCTTAATTTGCTTAAACAGATTAATTCTGGAAAAGAAGGACAGAGTGATATCTCGGTTGTGAAATTAATCTCATCATCTGAATCGTTAATAGTCCCCTCAATCGCATCCATGGTAGATAAATTATCTATTATTTGTGAAGTTCTTTCAAATCTTCTTGTGGTGACTCAGAGGATCCTCTTTCCTGTCCTACTAAAGTGAATTGTGCAGCAGCACAATACCTGTTTCACTGCTACTAAAAGAGATTACAAGAATGAGCTCATGTAAATATAGGAAAGGCTGCAGTGACAACATTAGTGCCATGTATCCTTCATTTAATTGGTGTATCTGGATACAGACTCGCACCCATCTAATACTGAAGGCCTACTCTAAGAATAGGTCATCAATTTTATTACACTGAAAAACTCCTTTAATAATCTCTATTGGCAAATCAGTATATCCTGTATTATGTGTTGCACCCATAGACGTACATATATCCCCAGCCTAATTCTTTGGAATACTAGGAAGGAAAGCAATATATTATATAACAATGCACAATCACAATTGCTTTTTCTACCTTACAGGCTATATTTTCTTCTGGTGCAGAACCAGCATTATAAAATGATATTTCCAATAAAATTGCTCTTTATTAATGATAGATGTGCAGAATATTTCTTGAATACTGTATATTTTTAATTTTAACTAATATAAAATATACGGAATAGTAAGAGTAGTACACTTTGCCCTTCACAGTGATTTCATTAAAGCAATGATGTTCTTTCTTTATCTACTTACCTTTCCATTTGCCCATTAAAAGTAAGTTTGGATTCTATATAATAATTTTGGTCACGTTATGAACTGAGCTCTTAAATTATTGCACATAGCAATTAAACAAGCAAAATTGGCAGATTTTTTTCTCTCTCTGCATTAGAACTAATTCCCATATGTAGTAACCATAATATCTAGAGAATAGAAGGACAGGTCTTGATAAGTTAATGACTTTCTTTCATGTGTATTTTCCTCTCTTACAATTTGATTTTATCCATTGAAGTGTAAAGCAGAATGTATCAGAACATATTTTGCTCTGCAGTTTTTCCTTTGCAGTTTCTCTTTTAGAATGTACCTCTTTCATATATTCTAGTCTAAAAGGAATTGCAGGAAATGACATGTTACAACATTATTACTGCACAAAAACCTATAATAGCCATAACATCAGCAATTCTTGTAGCTTTACAAAGGTTTAGTTTTGCGGATTTAGATTTATTAGGTTGGAAATGTACATGAATGTAAAAATGTTTTGTGCATTGGATAATAAAATGTGTTCTCTGAAAAAATGACTTAGAGTGTGGGATGCAAAAAAGAGTTTGTTACTGGTGATGAAAATTATAAATGGCTATCTTCACTTATCATCATTATAATTAGTGTTGAGCGATTTTTATCGACAAAGTTGAAATCGGCAAGGTTTTTATGGTGATCGAAATTTCCAGATCATGCGATAATTAAGGTTAAAATCTGTGCATCATCTATTAAGATCGCGCCTTTTTCGGCACTTCCTGTAATTTTGGCGGCCAGCAAATCAGATTACAGAATAGAGCAGGGTGAGATGTGTGTGCGACGTCATGACTGGGATGTGTATGGTTGCGATTGGCTGGAAAAATCACATGACCTCGTTTTACATAGAACAGCGTTTCCTGTTTCAGCCTCAGTGTCTCTCAGCGTCTCATAGGGATAGGACCAGCGCTCTGCCTGTGCCAAACAGCTCAGCGAAATTAGTCTATTTCTGCACAGAGAAATTAGCTGTGATCCTTCCAATTTAGTTAGATTAGAGATTTGAAGATTTTATGTAGTTAGCTAGAGAATTTTAAAGCAGCATCTACCGCTGTAAATTCACGGCGGTGGGAGCGGGGGAGGCCCCCGCGGGCGAACACAGACAAGCTCTATCTATAAAGAACACTGGATAAAGTTCACCAAGACTTAGTGTAAAACAAAAAAGAAAAGTTTGGTCAGCTCACCTGGTATGCTTGTATGAGTAGCCAACGCCCGGATTGAATGACTGAAAGCTCCCAGTCCAAGGAAATCCAAAAGGAAAAAAAGGCAAATAAAGAAATCCAGCGACACGGCACTCATGTATGAAGTAGAAAAAATGAGGTTCCAGCGTTTATTAAAGGTTAAAATATTATGACAGGTATCAAATATATCGCATCCAGCCGACGCGTTTCAGAGCCGAAGCTCCTTAGTCATGGCATCAAGTTGCAATGAAATACATTACTTAAATATAGCCCGAACCTCCATCACATGATACTACATCACATCACGTGATTGGGCCGGCAAAGTAAATACAAACATAAAGAATGTTACTGATAATTAAAAACAAAATGCAGATGTATTTGATAAAAAAAAGCTAAATTGCGTTAAAAATCAATCTTTTTTTTTAAACCAAGCGATGTCTGGTACCAAAATTTAAAAATCCACCACGCCTTTTGCCAAAATTTCTTCAAAGTCTCCACCTCTTCGGGTTTTTTAAAACTCTCTCTTTTCCCCTGAACTAAAGACCGATGTACTCCCAAATGTATGTTTTGAAAATGCCGGGATGCCATAGAACCCCAAATTTTTTTGAGGGTCTTTTTGACACCAATAGTGCCTAGGGGAAACGTGCTTTAGGGAACAGATTGCATCCCACGTTTTGTAAATGGCAGTGCCGCTGAATTTTAGATATAGACCCATTTGTGTTAAAATTGATATATGACTGTATTTTTGGTTAGTATTCTGTGTTTTGTGGAATGAAAAGTATGTGAACTGAACATAATTACAAGTAGTGCATCTTAATTTCTACACTTATCACCCCTTTGACTAAAACCAAACATATCATAAAAATTTTTAAATTTTGGGAAGAGAAAGGCAGGAGATAAAATACGTCTAAAAGTAGTCCCGTTTAAGACAAAACGAATATTTTGGTTGTTAATCTTTGTTCATTATTTGATAGTCTCCTATTAAATGGAGATTTTTTTAATAATCTCACAGATCCTATTAAACTTTTGGGCTATATTTAGTGGAAAAAGTATTTTTTTTTTTTTACCTCTTTCTTTTCTTTTACCCTAAATTCTTCAATTTTACTTCTTGGGTTTTAAAAGATCTTCTCTATTTTTTCTCTATTCTGGGGCATTTTTTATCTAATAGCCTTTTGATAGCCCTTTATGTAACCCCATATTCCTTTTTCCCCAAAATTGAAAGGGAAAATGAGATGAACATTTTTTTTAATTCTTCGTGATTTCCCCAAAGGGTATAGCCCAATACAGTCTGGGAGGGATGCGATTTGCATGCAAAAGGGTTTTTTCGGGAAAAAGGTTTTTACGATAGGGAAACACTTCCACTCTCTTTTAAGCCCACAATGTGATATCCAAAAAATTAATAGATCTTTATGCCAGGGAAATGTAAAATTTAAGTTCAGTTGTTATTGTTTACAAAAACCCCAAAAACCCATAGCTTTTTTGAGGGTCCCCCCCCCACATAGGGGTCGTCATTAACGACCATACCCCCAGGGGGGGGAGAAAGGACACTGGAAGAAAAAAGGATCTCCCCCCAGGCAACAAAAATAATGTTCGCCAGGGACGAGAGAACCTCGCTCCCATACGCACCACACTTTTTGAAAAAGAATTGCCACAAAACAAAAATAATTATGGTGCAACAAAAAAATCTATGCAAAACAAATGAAATTTTATAAGATCCCAAAAAAAAGTACAAGCCTATGAAGATGAGAACCAAACTTCAAGGGGAAGATTAGAGGTATCACGGATACAGAAAATCACATCACATGATACCCAAGAACGTAATATCCCATTCTGCATCCACCCCAACATACATTTCTTTTAGATCTTTAATGTAGCCTGGGAACATAATCCAAAAAAAACATATGACTTATAACGCAATATTAAAATTTTTTCTCAAATACTCTGCATTTTGTTTTTAATTATTAGTAAACATTCTTAAGTTTGTATTTTCTTTGCCCCCAATCACGTGATGTACGAAAACATGGATTAGGGTCCGGCTATATTTTAAATAATGTATTCATTGCAACTTAGCCATGACAAGGACTTCGGTTCCCAAACGCCGGCGGATCGATATTTGATACCCGTCATAATATTTTAAAACCCTTTAAATAAAAGCTGGAACCTCATTTTTTTCTACTTCATACATGAGTGCCGTGTCCGCTGGATTTCTTTTTTTGCCTTTTTTTTCCCTTTTAAACTTAGTGTAGACAATTTTAGTGGAATAATTTTTATTATTAAATTTGCTATTGAAATATTTCCCGATATTTGGGGAGCCTAACTTAATTTGGGTACACATCATTTCTGTAACTGCAGGTTTCTTTGTTTGCTGCAAAACTCCCCTTTTATTATCATATACATTTCAATAGTTTTTCAATTTTTTCCGTTTAAAAAACCATTTTTTATACAAAACTAACAGTTACGTGTTTTTTTTTGACTTTTGCCACCCAGCACGTCATTTACGCAGCACTACGTAAATCTTAAAACAGCAATTTTATATTCACCACAGGTGAATTGAAAGGTGCAAAAAATAACGGGTATTATAATAAAAAAAAAAACAGTTACGTGTTTTTTTACTTTTTTCGCACCCACCTGTTCATTGACTTAGCATCTACCAAACTTAAAAAACAAATTCTATATTTTCCCCCCGGTAATTGAAAGGTGCAAAAAATACCGTTTTTATATCGAAACATAACAGTTACGTGTTTTTTGACTTTTTGCGCAACCCACACTGTTCAATGACGCAGTAAAAAAAAAACATCTACTATAAAATAAAAAATCTTAAAACAGCAATTTCTAATAATTCACCACAGGTGAATTATGAAAGGTGCAAAAAATACCTTTTTATTTATATCAAAACATAACAGGTTACGTGTTTTTGACTTTTGCGCGCCCAGCACTGTTCATTGACGCAGCATCTACGTAAATCTTAAAAACAGCAATTCCTAATATAACACCACATGTGAATAAAAGGTGCAAAAAATACCGTTAATTATAGTCAAACATAAACAGTTACGGTTTTTTGACTTTGCACACCCAGCACTGTTATTGACGCAGCATTCTACATAAATCTTAAAACAAGCATATCTAGATTCACCACAGGTGAATTGAAAGGTGCTAAAATACCGTTTATTATATCAATAACATAACAGTTACGTTGGTTTTTTTGACTTTTTGCGCACCCAGCCACTGTACATTGACTGCAGCATCTACTTGAATTCAAAAAACAAGCAATTCTATATTCACCACAGGTGAAAGAAAGGTGCAAAAATACCGTTTTATTATATTCAAAACATAACTTTACGATTTTTTGACTTTATGCGCACCCACAGCACTGTTTCATTGACGCAGTCATCTACGTAAATCAAAAACAAGCAATTCTATATCCCACAGGTGAATTGAAAGGGCAAAAAATGACCGTTTATTATATCAAAACATAACAGTTTACTTGTTTTTTGACTTTTGCGCACCCAGCACCTGTTCATTTGACGCAGCAACTACGTAAATTCTTAAAACATAAATTCTATATTCACCACATTATAATTGAAAGTTGAAAAAAATAAAGTTTATTAAATAAAAACATAACAGTTACGTGTTTTTTTATTTTGCGCACCCAGGCACTGTTCATTGACGCAGCTGCTCGTAAATCTTAAAAACAGCAAAGTGTCTGAATTCACCACAGGTGAATTGAAAGGTGGCAAAAAATACCGTTTATTATATCAAACATAAAACAAATACTGTTTTGTTAACTTTTTTGGCACACCCATCACTGTTCATAGACGCATCAACTTCTACGTAAAACTTAATACACTAGTATCCTATTCACCACAGGTTAATTGAAATGAGCAAAAAAATACCGTTATTATATCAAAACATAACAGTGACGTGTGGTGGTGGGGTGGGTTTTTGGCCCTTTTGCTCACGCCAGCACTGTTTCATCTGACGCAGCATCTCTCTCTCTACGTAAATACTTAAAACAGCAAATTCTATATTCACGCACAGGTGAAATTAAAGGTGCAAAAAAAATACATTTATTATATCAAAACATAACAAGTTTACGTGTTTTTTGACTTTGCACACCCAGCACTGTTCATTGACGCTCGCAGCATCTACGTAAATCAAAAAACCGCAATTCTATATTCAGCACCAACAGGTGAATTGAAAGGTGCAAAAAATGACCGTTTATTAGACCAAAAGCATAACAGATACGTGATTTTTTTTGGAACTTTTGGGCCCAGTCCCAGATTTGTTTATAGACACCTTGCAGTTAAATTTTTGAATCTAGCTATTTTGTTTTGATTAGAGGGATTTGAGAATACTTGATTTGCCGTGTCGTTTTATAATAAGAGACTTTTCCCAAAACTATCCATACCCTGTCTCAAATTTTTATATTTCTGAACATGGAGCGAAATGCAGGTGGTAAGCCGAGCAAGAGGAGGGGGTTAGCACATGGAGGTAGAGGGTAACTAGTAGAAGGTGCTCCTTCCAGTGCTGGGCGACAACACGCCGATGCCAGCGGATCTTCAGTTTGCAGGACCGTCAGACCAGTCATCACTTGGTCAGGGCCTTTGAATCGTAAGTAACGAACATCGTCGCTCAATTCTGTCCATACAGTGTGTGTTAATGCAACCTGCATCTAGCATGTCATACCATCCCCCCTCCCTCTTCCTTGCAGTCACGGGCCACAAATGTCGTCATCAGCATCATCAGCATTCCGTGCCAACCATGAAGCAGGCCCAAATGTTCCAACTCTTGTACCCACCACTGTGGATAATCCATTGTCTTGAAGACCTCTTTGATGGACAACATGGGGCTGATTGGGGACCAGAAGGCGATGATAAAATGATCGAAGAGGATGATTTAGGTCTCACTGACCCCAGTTACTGCTTGCCATCAGAGGAGGTGAAAGGAAGCCTTACCTAATCTCAAAAATACCGGGCGTCGGCAAACGCCTTGCAGTGCCCCATTGCTTGTATGCCCGCAGCTTCTGGATGCAGAAAGTCAGACGCCAAGTCACGCTGTGTTGATGAGTGATATTAAGATGACGAGACATGGCGGATCCACCGGTCTTTTCCTTTTCCCTCAGCATAATTTGGCTTCAAGCCCGCGCTTCATCGAGTGGACGAGGAGGAAGACGAAGGGGAATTGTCAATACAGGTCACCCGCCACAAAAAGGGAGAGGTTGCGGTCAGGCAGAAGTCCGCTGATATGATTCCGCCAGCCACGGTCACGCAAAACCCGCTTCCTCCGGCTTAGTTCGCCGTCAAAAAGGTCCAGGACCACTCAAGCCTGGGTCCTTCTTTGAGCAAGCCCTCTGATTGACCCATCAAGTTCATATGCCGCCTGTTTTTTGCCGTAAACGGCAAAGTAGGAGGCAATAACCTTAAGTGGTTAACCACCACCAACCATTGTCTATCACATGCAGCGATGCATGAGTTGAAATGGAGGGAACACTTGGCCAAAAAAGGCCAGACCGACGCCGGGCCTCCAACAATGTCACAACCCCTTTGATCTCCGCCACCTCCTTCCTCCACCACCACCACCAAGCGTTCCTCAGCTGCCCGCCTTGTCTCTCAGAGTCATGATCAGGATCGCCTCCGCTTCAAGCCTCCACCGTCGCCCCGATTAACCACCAGCACCACCAGATACCCATCCCTACCCCTTCATCCTTCCGCCAGTTTGACGACCTGCACCTGCCGTACAGCGGCCAGTCTCAGTCAGCCAGCCTTCTGTCTTCCAGGTTTTGGAGCAGAAGAAACACTTTTAACCCAAACCCATCCCCAAAGCCAATAGCCCCTGAAAGTCGGCAATGCCAGTGCTTTTTGGCCTTGGAAATGTTTGCCTTTTTCCGTCTGGTGGACACAAAAGGGGTTCCGCCATGCATGGCCCTCGCCTGCCCGCCAAATACCTAAGTATGCCGATCAGGCATTTCTTTGCCAGAAAAGCCGTCCCTGCCCTGGCCATCAACTGACCATCTAAAATTTCAATTGCGTTTCAGCATCTTAGTCCGGAAAAGAGTCAATCTCACCACCGAACACATGGACTAGTAGCACGTCCAGCCGCTATATCTCTGTGACAGCTCACTGAAGTTGAGCTTGGTGTATATCTCCTGGGTGGTGACGGTGGCTCTCAAGCTCGGCGCAGTCGCTCTTCAAAACCGCAGGGATGGTGCAGGGCTCTTTTCCCCCCCCAAGGTCCCCATGGTGGCCCATCACGTGCCCAGAGACAATAACCATGTCCGTGTGAAATTAATTCTGCCTTGGTAGACCGTCCACACAGCAGGTCAGGAGGACTGTGGACGGCTCTAAGCAAACGAGATCAGCGCTGGCTGTGTGAACAAGAAACCTTGTGCCAAGGCAAGGTTGTGTGCGATAAACGGCGAAATCTGCGGCCTCGCCATAAGAAGAATCGGTAGGCTGGAGCACATCTCACCCCTGGCCTGGCACATATGTCATGAACACCTTGTCGTCCAGAAATTTTCTAAAGGAGCTAAACCCGGGTCAGGACTGCCCTCTGAAGAAGGCTCGAGTCTGAGGTTCGCACTCCTTCCCCCCGCCTGTTCGGCAACCTGCTTCGTCCCCCTGGCTGCGTTGCAGGCTTTCAGCCTCGGCCTCGCCCCGTCACCGTCTCAGTTGGTTGACGTGGCAACACCGCTGGAATTCCACCCTCCACATGCATCCAGCGATTTGTGGCAGCATCGCAAGCCATTACGGCATTACGAAGGTGGACACATGGCCTGACAATCAGCGGTACTGGACCTTCGGGTTGTAGAACCACCCGAGAGTGTAGGCAGGTGAAAGAGCTCTGCACCATCCGCTTGCCAGTTTTGAAGAAGCCACCAAAATGGTCATATGGCGGACAATTCCCCTTTGTCAGCATGAGCATTGTGGGTGATCATTCGTTCTGGAACGATCCGATGGACACTCTGAAACAACAGTCCCGCCCAGCGACGGGAGGAGGAACGACACAGATGCTGTACAGGAGCCTTTCTCTCACGTCAAATCCCATCCACAAGGCCCGACAGTTCACATTTCAATCGGTCTGCATTAGGCAGTGGATCGGGGTCCCGAGCTAGTGCAATGTGGCGCACAGCTCTCATGGTGCATCATCTCAGGCAAGTCAGGGCTGTGTTGAAGCTGTGGCGCGTAGGCATTGGAGGGTAGGAAGAGGAGAAGAGGTATTTCCTAGACACCGATGTTACTGACGTCCCTGCCTATGAAAAGAAGTTGGCGCGAATTGTGAGGCGTGAGGAGGAAGATAGGACATCAGTTTGCTAGTGCCCCCTCGACCCAGAGGCATGGGAAATTCAAGGCTCCATCTCTCACTTGAGTTCTTGGATGCTTCCATTTCCTCCAACATGAGCCTCGCATTAAGGCATCAAAATGAACACACAGTTACTTGGTGGCCACCCCCTGGATCCCCGGTACAAAACAAAAATCAGCACTTTCCCTTCCACCCACCCGATAATAGAGAGTAAAATGCAGGAAAATTGAAACCTTGCTGATTGACAACCTTGAGACAACTGGTTCATCATTGCTTTCATCACGTCCCCAAATGTCACGTGTGGAACAACATCAGCGACTGTGACAGCAGTAAAGATGCCAAGTAGGAATGCGTAGCGGCAGCAGCAGGCAAGGTGGCAGAACAAGCCTAGATGGGGAGCTCGGCAATCTATTTGATATACCAACCTCACACCAACGCATTCAATGCAGGGTCACACAATCCAACACATAGAGATACAGCTGTCGATCATGGTGCATCGACTATCCTCGTCTCACACCTGTGTTTTTTTGCATGTGTTTTCCGGCCCCAATAACTTCTGGGTATCCAAAATGGACGAATGGCCACGAGCTGGCTTGTCCACGCCATAGAGGTGTTTGTCCAGCCCCCCCCCCAGCAGCCAAGCGTCATACTGATGCGGAGACCTTCCAGGCACAGCTGTAGGAGTCATAAACAGACAAACGCATCCCGTGATTTCCCACAGAATATGGTGGTGGATGGTTTGACTCATCAAAGAATAATCAGGCATGGATCTCGATGATTAGGGGGCCCCAATTGTGCCGAGTTCACCGATTAGTTTTCCATCTACATTCACATTCCTTTTTCAAACAGAAATGGTCCTCTTTGAAACTTTTTTTTTTAAAAAGATCATTTCTTACTGATTTTTAAACCTCTATTTTTCCCAACAGTTCAATTTTGCTTGGTTTTGTGCTGTTGAGGAATACTGTTAAAGAGGTACAGCAAGGTGTCAAGACAACAACGACCGAATTCCAATTACCTCACATTATCTTAAGAAGTTTTCGGCATTGTGTCAATGGGTTTTGAGTCAAGTTGCTGTGAGATACAGCAATAATCATGGTCGTTTGGAACAGTAATGGACTTCTAAGGTGGCATTTCCTGCCCTCACTAATTTTAATATGGTGTCTGAGGAAGGTCAAATGTTTATAATTTTTTGGGGTGTCATGGTAAGCTTGTATATACAACAATAATCATGGTCCTTTTTGTAACGAAAAAAGTTGCTTCTAAAGTGGCATTTCTCCCTCACCGAATATTTAAAACGAGAGGCTGAGAAGTCATTTTTATAATTTTTTGGGTCATGCAGCTTTGAAATGGCAGTCAATAACTACAGGTCCTCTTAAAAAAAAAGTTGTTTCTAACAGACATTTTGTTCTTCACAATTGACCAAAGTGCTCAGAGGGTCAATCTTTGAATTTTTTGGTGTGCATTTTTGCTGTACATGCAGCTATACTAACAGGTCCTATTCTAAAAAATGTTGTTTCTAAGCAGACAAATTGTTCATCAAATTGACCAAAAGGATGGTGCTCAAGGGTCATGCTTTGAATATTTAGGGGCATTTTGGCAGTGACCATGCAGCTTATAACATACAGGTCCTATTCTAAAAAAATGTTGTTTCTAACAGACATTTGTTCTTTCACAATTGACCAAGAGTGGGCTCCAGGGATCATGCCTTTGAATTTTGGTGGCAATTTGCTGTGACATGCAGCTATACTACAGGTCCTATTCTAAAAAAAAATTTTGTTTCATCCTTCAAACATACATTTGTTCTTCACATTGTCAAGTAGGTGGCTCCAATGGGTGATGGTCTGTGTCAGAAACAGAATAGGTAGGACACACTGTTAAGTGGACACATAATGTGCAAAAAGACTGTTTATTTGCAAGATCTTTAAACATAGCTTATCAATCCCTGAATGAGACAACCCATTTAATACAATGAAAAAAAGATGAAACAAAGACAACGGTGGGATCAATCCTATTTTAAAAAGTGTGTTTTCTAGAATTAAGTACTAAAAAACCTTGCATGTACAAAATATGTCTGTTAAAAAAATTCCTCGGAATTGTACAAGGGTAGTTGACAGGAAAACTTTGACCAATGTAGGTTATCAGAGGAGCATTGAGTATGGAGCACTGACATGAGAACAAAGTACAGGACCATTTCCTCAGCACATTGGAGTAAAGATGAGAAAAGAATGCCAAGAGTAAAGGTCACCTGGGTGTAAAACGGAGCATTTAACCACCATTATTATCCAAGTGAAGCTCAAATTGGACCACGACTCATACGGAGTGGGAGCAAGCGTGCTAACCCAGTATTGACGTGTTACTGAGGGAAAGGCTGGAGTTCTCCGACACTTTCGCTTCGCCGCTCTCTGCTTCAGCACGAACAGTTTGTCGTTGGCTGGCGTCATCAGGCATTTTAACTGTCTGTTACTAGATGACGGGAGGACGCCAGCCTGGGCTTTACCCGCACCCACGTGTAACTCCCAGGCCCGGTCATAGCGTGGTGCCAGGACAGGTGATGGGTCAATGTCCAGTGAAACTAAAATGGTTGGTTGAAAGAATCCTTTTCCAGCACTTTTAAATAGTTGGGGTCATGCAGGTTTTGTGGGCTCATGCTGTGGCCCAGGACAGGTATAGTCAAATGTCCATGAAACTAAAATGAGTTGAAAATACTCCTTTTTTTTTATTTTCCGGCACATTTTTAAATGTGTGGGTCATGCAGGTTTTGGGGCTCAAGGCTGCGTTCCAGGACAGGGATGATTCAATGTCCAGTTCAAGTAACATGATGGTTCAAATCATACTTTTGAACTTCTGGTACTTTTTTAATTTGTGTGTGATGCAGTTTATGTTGTTAGTAAGATAGTAGAGGTCAGGCTGTGTAACAAGACAGAGGATAGTAAATGGTCTGGACTTTTTTTCTGTGACTTTTGATGAACCTAAAGTGTGTTTCCTATAGAGTGTAGCACGTATCCATTTGACTGTTGTTGTATGTTAATTTCAGGCTTCTCCAGCCTTGTTTGGGTGTAATAATTGAAGGTGTTGTTGCTCTGCGACCTCTCCCTTATACTTTAATGGTCATCTGCGGATAATCCGTATGCTCACTATCGAAAAACCTTATCGATAGCGGCCGACTATCGACTATCGATAAGGTTTTTCGATCTCGATAGCCAACGCAATCGCTCAACACTAATTATAATCATTTACTTAATAAAAATTCTAAGTTTTGGTTCACCCGTTGCATTACTGCATGCCTTTCTCAAATGTATCAGAAACTCATGTAGGAAAAAACTCTAATCTGGAAACTAGGAATTTTGGATTAATCAAAGAAGCATGAAAAAAAACCACAAGTATTTTCTAATTGTTTGCGCAACATGTGATCAAACCAGGCCTGAATTTCCATCGATAGAATGGATGTGGCTATTGACTAGAGATGGGCGAAGTTCTCAAAAATTAGGTTCAGGGACATTGCCGAATTTCTCGACAAAATTAGTTTCGGTCCGAATTACTTCGGGATGAATCGCGTTAAAAAACAGCTATTTCCAGGCTGCACAGAGCCTGCAGGGTGCTGTAGAACACTGTGCCATGCTTAAATATGTAGAGGGAGCTTAATTTGGTCTTCATACAATGTTGTGTTTTAGTATGAAATGCATATGACTGCCGCTGCTCTTAGAATCGCTTCACTATAAAATTCCCTGGGCACTTAAGAGGGCAAAACTGACCAAAAAACTCAAGCGGGAATGTAGCCTGATAAAGTCATGGCAGCGAAAGCTGGAAAAAATCAAGCTGTGGGCTCAGTAGGCAACATCAGTGACACAGTGTGGAGGACAAGGCCGCAGCCACAGCAGCATGAGGTCAGAGAGTGGCACAATGACATTATGGAGGTGGCAAAAACAGGAATAGGCCACAGAGTGGCACAATGACACAGTGTGTAGGTTATGGCAGCAGCCACAGCAGCAGCATGAGGTCAGAAAGTGGCACAATGACATTCTGTAGGTGGCAAAAACAGAAGTAGGCCACAGAGTGGCACAATGACAGAGAGTGGAGGTCACGGCAGCAGCCACAGCAGCAGCATGAGGTCAGACAGGGGCACCATGACACAGTGTGGAGGACAAGGCCGCAGCCACAGCAGCAGCATGAGGACAGACAGTGGAACAATGACATTCTGGAGGTGGCAAAACAGTAGTAGGCCACAGAGTGGCACAATGACAGAGAGTGGAGGTCACGGCAGCAGCATGAGGTCAGAGAGTGGCACAATGACACAGTGTGGAGGGCACAGCAACAGCCACAGCAGCAGCATGAGGTCAGACAGTGGCACAAGGACAGAGTGTGGAGGTCACGGCAGCAGCCACAGCAGCATCATGAGGTCAGGCAGTGGCACAATGACATTCTGGAGGTGGCAAAGCAGTAGTAGGCCACAGAGTGGCACAATGACAGAGAGCGGAGGTTACAGCAGCAGCAGTATGAGATGAGAATGTGGCACAATGAAATTCTGGAGGTGGCAAAAACAGGAGTTGGCCACAAAGTGGCACAATGACTCAGTGTGGAGGTCACGGCAGCAGTCACAGCAGCAGCATGAAGTCAGAAAGTGGCACAATGACAAATTCTGGAGGTGGAAAAAACAGGAGTAGGCCACAGAGTGGCACAATGACAGAGAATGGAGGTCACGGCAGCAGCAGCATGAGTTCAGAGAGTGGCACAATGAAATACTGGAGGTGGCTGAAACAGGAGTAGGCCACAGAGTGGAACAATGACTCAGTGTGGAAGTCACGGCAGCAGTCACAGAAGCAGCATGAAGTCAGAAAGTGGCACAATGACAAATTCTGGAGGTGGCAAAAACAGTAGTAGGCCACAGAGTGGCACAATGACAGAGAGTGGAGGTCACGGCAGCAGCAGAATGAGGTCAGAGAGTGGCACAATGAAATTCTGGAGGTGGCAAAAACAGGAGTAGGCCACAGAGTGGCACAATTACTCAGTGTGGAGGTCACGGCAGCAGTCACAGCAGCAGCATGAGGTCAGACAGTGGCACAATGACAAATTCTGGAGCTGGCAAAACAGTAGTAAGCCACAGAGTGGCACAATTACAGAGAGTGGAGGTGACGG
The DNA here is from genome assembly GCA_025379985.1 of Phyllomedusa bahiana. Classification (NCBI taxonomy): domain Eukaryota; kingdom Metazoa; phylum Chordata; class Amphibia; order Anura; family Hylidae; genus Phyllomedusa; species Phyllomedusa bahiana. The sequence goes on along the minus strand of JAODAL010024007.1, from coordinate 15,849 downwards.
CAGCAACAGCATGAGGTCAGAGAGTGGCACAATGACACAGTGTGGATGTCACAGCACCAGCAACAGCATCAGCAGCATGAGGTCATAGAGTGGCACAATGACAGAGTGTGGAGGTGGGTGGCAATACCAGTCCCTAGTAAAGATGGTGGTAGGCACATGGAGAAACAGTCAGCAGATGTGTGGCATCAGGCCGGTGGCGGCATCAGAATAGTGGCTGAGGAAGGTAGTTTGAACCCAGACTCATTTCTCAAAGTTTGGCGTCAAGGCTGATGTAATCTGACGCCTAAGGCATTGGTGTGTGGAAATCCTGTCCGATCCACGCCTGATTCATCTTGACAAAGGTCAGTCATTCCACATTTCCCGTGGACAAGCGGGTTCTCCTTGGGGTAATGATGGCCCCCGCCGCACTGGACACCCGCTCTGATGCCACACTACTGGCCGGGCAGGACAGCTTCTCCACTGCAAACTCGGCAATTTGCGGCCACACATCCAGTTTGGCTGCCCAGTAGTCCAGCGGATCTTCTAACTGGGGTGGCAGAGTGCTGTCCAAGTAGGCCACCACATGTTGGTTCAGGGTCTGCTCCAGGTCCTACTGCTGCTGCTGCTGCTGGTGACTGCCCTCCTCACTAGGCGGGTGAAGGAAGCTGCTCATCAGTGACTCCAGACTTAGGTTGCTGCTGATGGAGCTGGTACTGCTCCAACCCCCTCCCCACCTTCCCCAGCAGCCGCGGCAGTAGTACGTGAGTGCTGAAGGACCCCCCAGTCAGACCTGGGGGGTCCGCTCCCATTTAGGACCGGTAGCGAGGGTCCAATAGGGTGGAGAGAAAGAAGTCATCCCTGTGCCGGATGCTGACTATTCGGCTGTCAATAGCCAGGCAAATCAGCATGCTGCGGGCCATCTGCACAAGTGACTCCGAGGGTCTCCCTGCCTCCACCTCCACTGTATACTGCCACGGTGCTTGCGGGTCATCTTCCTCGTCTTCCTCATCTCCTCTACCTCCTCCAGCTGCTCCTGCTCCTCCTCTCTTGTCACCTGGGTAGAAAATCCACTCATTTCACCAGACAATGCTTCTGCTCCAAGGTCCTCCACCTCCTCCAGTTCAGTCCCCACCGGACTCATGTGGCCGCGAGATGTAGTCGCCACGTCTCCAGTCCCCTACCCAGACAGATTTTTCAGCATCTGTTTCAGGACCTGAAGCAGTGGAATGACGTTATTCATCCCGTAGTCCTGGCGACTGATAATTAACGTGGCCTCCTCGAATGGCCTCATCAAACGGCAGGTGTCACGCATGAGCTGCCACTGGCTGACATCAAAGTTACACAGGGGAGTACTCCTGTCCACCTGGATCATCAAAAAATCGTTAATGGCCTTTCTCTGATCATACAGTCGGTCCAACATGTGCAGGCTGGAATTCCAACGGGTGGAAACATCGCATATCAGAGTGTGTAGGGGGAGGCCGTTCTGCCGCTGCAACTCGAGGAGGGTGTTCCTGGCTTTGTAGGAATGGATGAAGTGCATGCACAGTTTCCTGGCCATTTTCAGAATCTTCTGAAGATCGGTGGAGGACTTCAGGAACTTTTTCACAACCAGATTGAACACACGCGACATGCAGGGCGCATGGACCGTCCCTCCTCGGTGCAGCGCGGACACCAAGTTACTCCCATTGTGCGTCACCATGGTTAAGATTTGCAGTTGGCGCGGAGAAAGCCACACATCGAATTCTTGCTGCATGACGCGGAGCAGTTCCTCCCCTGTGTGACTTCATTCGCCGAGGCAAGCCAGGTGTAGAACTGCGTGACCCGCTGTGCCCTACACATGTGGTATGATGGAGCAGTACTTGTGGAGGCTGAGATGATGGTGGTGGTGGAGGAGGAGGAGGCGGACATTGGCGCAGGAGCCGCAGTTTGACAACGTGGACGACAAAGCGGCGTCTCCTGTCCAAGTTGTTGGTGTGCCTAGGCAGGAAGCACATTCACCCAGTGGGCCGTAAAGGACATGTACCGGCCCTGACCGTAGTTACAGCTCCAGACGTCCGCGGTGCCGTACACCTTAGATCAAACCGATAAGCTCAAGGACTGGCCCACCTTCTGTTCTACATATTTATGAAGTGCTGGTACTGCCTTTTTGGAAAATAAATTACGGCTTGGAACTCTCCATCTCGGCTCGGCACAAGCCATTAGTTCGCTGAACGGTGCAGAGTCCACCATTTGGAAAGGGAGGGACTGCAGTACCAACAACTTGGACAGGAGCAAGGTCAGCTTCTGCACCTTAGGATGGTTGGACGCATACTGTTGCCTCTTTGCAATCGCCTCGCTGAACGACTGCTGGCGCCATAAGTAGCGAGGAGCAGGAGCATCTGGACCGGGAGATGATGGCAAAGAGAAACAGCTCCCTTCTGCAGAGGTGGTGGACCCTTGACTGGCTGCAATGGCATGCGTGCCACTGGGCGCTGCTGCCGCTGTTTACTGTGGCGGCCGGATGGACCACCACATCTGAGCCACGTTTCTCCCAGGCCACCCGATGGTGACGCTGCATGTGTTGACGCAGGGCCGTGGTGCCAACGTTAGCTCCCTGGCCACGCTTCACTTTCTGTCCACAGATTCTACATATACCCATATTCGGCTCCTCTGGTGCCTTAGCAAAGAACTGCCACAGTGCCGAGTATCTGATTTTACTGCCAACGCTTCGCACTGAGTGACTACTACCACTGCTGCCTCGCTGAGCCCCTGTGCCACTACTTTCTTGGACCTGCGAAGCGGGTTTTCTACCCCGTGGCCGCTTGGCTCCCGACCTCACACTGCTGCTACCCTGCTGACTCACGGCCACACAACCCACTTGCTGGCTGCGCCGCTGCCTGACGCGCAAGCTGACGCCCTCTTCTCCTGACGATGATGAAGCCCTTGCTTCACCCGGCTCCCAAGTGCGGTCGACTACATCATCATCTGTGTTTCATCGTCACTGCTGTCCTCATCACCGGTCTTGGTATGCAGAGGCTGACCCCTCTTAACATGACCTACCATGCCACTCTCCACATTTATACTTTGCCGCCTACTGCAAGAAGCAGGAGATATTGGCCCCATTTCTTCGCTGCCAAGTAGCTGCTGACTGCCCTCCTCAAATTGTTCATCCTCGCTATATAGTGGCGCTGAGCCCAGACCACATAGTAGATCTCTGGCTGAGGGAACCGGATGGGACAGAGGCGGGTTGAGGACAGGTGAGGGCCGCTGACCCGCTCCTGGGCCATGCCAACTAAGGGTTCTGTCTGACATTCCCACCGACTCTTGGCTGGGGTTGTCAGATGTCATCTGGGAGGAAGTGGATGACCTAGTCAACCAATCAAGAACCATTGGGTTGCTGAACAACACACGGCCGCTAGATGACAGTGGCAGTTGTGGCCTCACCGAGTGACCCCTGCTGCGACGTCCCCTTGCTGTGCTGCGACCTGGGCCTGCTCCAGGAATGTTTGTGCCACTGCCACTTGCAGGTGAAGAGCCTGCCACCTCTCTGTCTGACATACTGTTTGTTCTAAAATGTACAGAAACTGTTTGATGAAGATATCTGTATATGATAAATACACACCCTGTATTTGACTCCAAATGAACCCAGTAACAAGCTTGGGTAACCCTTGGATATAAATTGTGCTCCACAAATGGCCAGGAAAGTTTACTTGTATGTGCCATTTAAAAACACTGTGTATTTTACTGAATATAAAAGCACAAACAGGCTTAATTAACCTTCGGATATGAATTATGCCACAGGCAAAATGTCTTCTTTGGCGGTGAAAAAGAACGTTTCTTTTAGTGACCACAACAGCAGAACAACGCTTAATTAACCTTCGTCTAGTGTTAGGGTCATGACCGACCCGTTTTAGGTTTTAAATGCATACAAATTCTACATAAATTTGTATATTGCATCAAGACTTTTTGACTTTTTCAGGAACTTATTTTTAAACAAAATACAATAAAATAAAACTATTTTACTAAATTGTAAAATGCTCTTATTAAAATTATAACATTTGTATTGTTGGGGTCAATTTCGTCCCAGGTCTAATATAAGAGTAAAAAAACAATAATACATCCCAAAACTGAACTCATAAACACAATATAAACCAACAGCCCACAGCCAGCTCTACCTCCAATAACTTGAGTTAGGGACATGTCCAGGCATGTATGGCCAAATCAGCTTACAGTTGGTACTTTGCAGAGCATACATCTTCAGTTTACACCATGCAAACAATGAGGAGAAGATTAGATGCATCCCAATTCTGGATTATATCTTGGATGATAATGAATCAGAGGACACACAGCAGCAAACTGATACAGATGAACAGGTTTCTGAGGATGAAGATGATGTGGAGGATCAACCGGAAGACACAGACAGTTCTGATCAGTCTGATGAGGAGGTCACCGGTGCTGAAGCTGCTCCCGCTGAAAGATTCAAATCCAAAAGTGGCAAGATCATTTGGAGCTCAGTACCTCCAGATGTACATAAAATGTCATAAAAATGACCCCTGGGATCACAAGGTTTGCTGTGACAAGAGTAAGTGACATCAAGACATGTTTTGATCTGTTTATGCCATTGTCAATAAAAAAAGTCATTATTGCTATGACAAACCTTGAAGGAAAAAAAGTCCACGGCAACATGTGGAATGACCTTCATGATGATGACCTGGATGCCTACATTGGTGTTCTTCTCCTTGCTGGAGTGTACAAATCCTGCAATGAGGCCACTGATAGTCTCTGGGACGCATCGACAGGCAGGAATATTTTCCGGGCAACAATGTCACTTCAAAAGTTTCAAATGATAACAAGAGTCCTCAGATTAGAAAACAGAGACACCAGAACAAAATCTGACAAACTTGCTCCCATCAGGGATGTTTGGGAGAAATGGGTTCAGATCCTTCCACTGATGTTCAACCCAGGGCCAGAGGTGACAGTAGACGAACGTTTTCTCCCTTTCCGTGGAAAATGCCCCTTCCGGCAATACATGCCAAGTAAGCCAGGCAAATACGGCATAAAAATCTGGGCAGCCTGTGATGCAAAAACTAGCTATGCATGGAATCTACAGATTTACACAGGCAAGTCTGCAAGTGGCATCCCTAAAAAAAAAAACAAGGAAAACGTGTAGTCCTCGATATGACTACTGGACTGCAGGGTCACAACATTACTTGTGACAATTTTTTTTACCAGCTGTGACCTTGGACAAGAACTTCTCAGGAGGAAAATCACCATGGTGGGCACAGTGAAAAAAAACAAACCTTAGCTGCCCGCTGAATAGTTGCAGATGAAGGACAGGGCTCCACTTTCCTCAAAATTTGTTTTTACAGACACCACCACTGCTGTTTCATACTGCCCCAAAAAACGACGGAATGTGGTACTGATGTCCACACTTTACAAAGATGCAGCTGTGTCATCAGGAAGTGACAGAAAGCCCAGAATCATCCTGGACTATAACAAAAAACAAAGGAGGAGTCGACAACCTGGACAAGCTGACTGCCACCTACACCTAGCGAATGACTAGGAGATGGCCAATGGTTGTATTTTCCAACATCCTTGATGTGTCAGCATACAATGCATTTGTGTTGTGGACCCACATTCACCAAGGATGGAATTCAAAGAAACAAAACAAGCGGAGGATGTTTCTTGAGGAACTAGGAAGATCCCTTGTCAAGGCGCACATTGACCAAAGGGAACGGGTGCCCCGAGACCCAGCCGCTGCAGCCTTGATCCGACAACTCCAGAGCTCAACAAGTGCTTCGCCCACACCCACAGCAACACAAGAGCATCATCACCAGCATCCTCTCAACCAGCCCTGCCTCAACATCAACCACAACAGCCACAACCCCAGTGAGACCACCTAATTCTAAAAGAAAGAGGTGTCAGGTCTGCACTAGCAATAAGGACAGAAAGACAAACACATCGTGCTTTGCCTGCAAAAAATACCTCTGCAAAGAACACACAAAAAGTGTCACTTTTTGCCACACATGCATCTAAATACTAATGTATCTAAAAACTAGTACTTGATTTCTGTTGATTTGCTTGATTGATTGTTGTTTGTTTGACCTAGAAAAGCTACTTTTTATTATTATTGCTATTAATGTTAATATAATTTTCATCTTTTATTTGTATTAAAGTTCTATAAAAAAAAAAATTTTTTTTTTGCCTTTTTCATAAAGTAGTTGGATATGGGTCAAAATTGACCCGTAACACCATAGATGTTACTAGCGTTAATAATATAAAAAATATACATGTATATTTTTTTTACATTTAAGAAATGTGTTCTAAAACCCTCCAGTAATAGGTAATATAACAAACTTTTTTTAAGTTTATATTATTCTCTTGAGGTTCATTTGACAATATTTTTATATTGAAAATGAAAGGCCCAGGGGGCCACAACAAAAATATTAAAATCAATCCTTCCATGGATGAGAAACCCAAACAAGATAACTAAGAGGTAAGAAACAAATTGGATCATAAATAACTGTTTTTAGGGTATCCTAGGGGTAATTTAAGACACGGGTCAAAACCGACCCGTTAACATAAGAAAGAGTAACAGAAAGCTAACACTAGAGGAAGGTTAACCCCTGGATGTAAGTTGCGCAAAAGAAATGAGCAACCAAAAACTACCAGCTTTGTAGCGTGTTAAAATGGCGTGTATTTTATGGTATACAACAACAGAAAAACTGGTAATTAACCTTCGGTTATGAATTATGCTACAGGCAAAATTTCTTTTTTGCCGTTGAAAAAAAACGTTTCTTTTACTAAGTTCAACTGCAGAAAAATACTTGGTTAACCTGTGGATGTAAATTGCGCAAAAGAAATGTGCTGTCAAAAATTACCAGCTTTGTAGCGTGTTAAAACGGCGTGTATTTTACGGAACACAACAACAGAAAAACTTATAATTAACCTTCGGTTATGAATTATGCTACAGGCAAATTTGCTTCTTTGGCGGTGAAAAAGAACGTTTCTTTTAGCGACCACAACAGCAGAACAACGCTTAATTAACCCCTGGATGTAAATTGCGCAAAAGAAATGAGCAACCAAAAATTACCAGCTTTGTAGCATGTTAAAATGGCATTTATTTTACGGTATACAACAAACAGAAAAACTTGTAATTAACCTTCGGTTATGAATTATGCTACAGGCAAATTTGCTTCTTTGGCGGTGGAAAAGAACGTTTCTTTTAGTAACCACAACAGCAGAACAATGCTTAATTAACCCCTGGATGTAAATTGCGCAAAAGAAATGAGCAACCAAAAACTACCAGCTTTGTAGCATGTTAAAATGGTGTGTATTTTACGGTACACAACAACAGAAAAACTTGTAATTAACCTTCGGTTATGAAATATGTTACAGGCAAATTTGCTTCTTTGGCAGTGAAAAAGAATGTTTCTTTTAGTAACCACAACAGCAGAACAATGCTTAATTAACCCCTGCATGTAAATTGCGCAAAAGAAATGAGAAACCCAAAAAAATTTAAGTGGTATTTAGATTGTAAAAACGCTGTTTCTTTAAATGAATACAACAGGAACAGGCTTAGATAACCCTTGGATATTCAATGTGCTGTGAGCAGATAGCATTAATATGTATATGCAACTGCATTGGACGCACACTGGACTTCAGTTCCAATACCCCACAAAATCAGAATTAGAACGTAAGAGAATCAGTCTCTGAGATAAGCTGTGACACCCCCCAAAAATCGCTGTATAACAATGAGTTCTTTAGTATCAGCTATCATAAGCAGCCGCGGCAGCCCCTTCCCTACTCAGTACAGTGAGAGCGGTATGAGCTCCCAGCGTCGCGCCCGGACTTATATAGTGCGGTGACGTCACAGAATCCCACCGGTCTCTGATTGGCTTCATCTCAGCACATGTCATGTAGGCTATGCCTTTCTTCCTCCCATAGTTCTTTGCCCCATGTAACGCCATGTGCTCGAAGCCATTTTATCAATCAAAAGCAGGCTTCGTTCCCGCGAAGTACCCCAAACTTCGACTTCGTTCAGAACCGAAGTTTTCCTGAAATTCTAAACGAAGTCCACTTTGTTAGAATCAATTCGCCCATCTCTACTATTGACACCCTACCTAGTAACATTAACTCTTCCATGAACTACTAACATAATCAGACAAGTCACACTATTATTATCAACAGCGAATATACAGCTACTGTGTGCAGCATGGACAGCAGCAAGACAGGCTGGGAGTGACTCATTAAGATCCTAGGTTTTTGCAATAGGTTGCATTTGCAGTAGTTTGCAGTCTCATTAGGTTAGTACAGGTATCTGGAGTCACGCTGACTGCAGTGCATCCCTTAACTGCTGGAGAGTACATGAGGGAGGATCCGTAGAGCAAAAATGTTTATCGAGGTGGTCCCACAGATGTTGAACTGGGCTTAAGTCTGGGAATTAGAGGGCCAGGATAGAACTTGGAAGTCATGCTCATGCTCTACCAACCAATGTCAGACGTTTCTAGCTGTGTAATAGGTCACATTGTCTTGCTGGAAGATTTCATCCACCCCAGGATAGACAATCAGCATGGATGAGTATGCATGATCTTAACCCCTTAAGGACCCAGCCAGTTTTGGCCTTCGTGACACAGCTCTATTTTTGAAATCTGAGATGTGTCGCTTTTTGTGAGAATAATTTTTTGACACTTTTACCTAAACATGTGATTCAGAGAATGTTTTCTTGTGACACATTGTGCTTCAAGTTAGTAAGAAATTTTGGTCCATATAATCATTGTTTGTGAAAAATATCATAATTACTTGAAAATTTTTTAAAATGTCATTTTCAAAGTTATACAATTTCTGTGTGCAATTCAGATAATTATTTTCAGATAATTATTTACCACAAAATAGTTTATAACTAGCATCACCATATGTCCAATGTAGGTTGGCATTATTTTTTAAATGTATTTTTAGTTTTTTATGACATTAGGGGATTTAAAAATTTAGTAGTCATTTCTCACATTTTTCAGAATATTTGCAATATACCTTTTTTTAGGGACCAGTTCAGTTTTGTTGTGGCTTTGAGGGGCCTGTATCTTAGATGCCCCCATAAGTGATTTCATCTAAGAAATTACACCCCTTAACGTGTTGAGGAAGTGTTTAGGAAGCTTGTTAACCCTTTAGGTATATCACAGAAATTAAAGCAAAGTTTTTTTGCAGATTTTCAATATTTATACATTATTCACAGGAACACGATAGATGTGACCAGGTATATGCAACTTAGTATTGATTCCCCAGATTCTACCGTTTTCAGAGATATCCCATATGTGGCCATAGTGTGCTATTTTTCTCAACCACAAGCCCCATAATAGGAGGAGCACCTACCGGACTCTGGGGTCACATTTTCAATACAATTTTATTCAGGCGCCATTTCAGGTTTGCGGACACCATCAGTTGCTAAAACTTAATAAAAACCCCTAAAAAGACCCCATATTGGAAACTACAGCCCCTAAAGAAACTATCCAGGGCTGCATTGAGTATATCGACCTCCACAGGTGTTTCACAAATTTTTTATAGCATTAGGCTATGAAAATTAAAAATTATTTTTTCCAACAATCTGCAATTTTAGCTTCAAATTTTTCATTTTTACAAAGAATCCTGGAAACAAAACCCCCCAAAATTTGTTACACAATTTCTTTCAAGTTCAACAATACCCTATATGTGAGTGTAAACTGCTATTTGGGCACATGGCAGGGCATACAAGGGAGGAAGGGCTATTTGGCTTTCGGTATGCAGATTTTGGTGGGTGCCAGGTTTCATTTGCAAAGCCCCCAAAGTAGCATAACAGGTAAAACCTTCGAGAAGTTGCCCATTTTGGATTCAACACCCCTCATGGATCTCATCTACGGGTGTATTGTGCATTTTGGGTGCACAGGTGTCCACAGTTTTTTATTTAGCAATGAGCCATTAAAATGGGGAGAAAAAATGCAATTCCCTCATAGTTTTTTGGGCTTCGATTTTACAGCCTTCACCGCGTGGTATAAATTACATCATAACTTTATTATGGGAGTCGGTGCAATTACAATGATATACATTTTTATAAAGTTTTTATGTTTTATTACTTTTACACAATAGAAAGGTGTTTAGAAAAAACTGTGGTTTTATGTTGTCATAGTCTGACAGCCATAACTTTTTTATTTTGCAGTGTACAGAGTTGTGTAGGGGCTTCTTTTTTGCGGGTGGAGTTGACGTTTTTAACAGTACTATTATGGGGTTCATATGTCTCTTTGATCACTTTTTATTAAGGTTTATGTGAGACGTTTTGAACAAAATACAGAAATCCCAGTAGTGTTTTTTATTTTTATTTTTACAGCCATCACTGTTCATTATAAATGACATGCTAGCATTACTCGGCAGGTTGACACAATTACAATGATACACAATTTGTATATTTTTTTATGTTTTACTGCTTTTACACAATAAAAAAAAAATCACATTTTTACAATGCCAAAGTCTGAAAGCCATAACTTTTTATTTTTCTGTGTACGGAGACGTGTAAGGGCTTTTTTTTGCATCATTTTTTGGGGGGCAGGGTTTTTTGATTGCTTTTAAATCCATTTTTTGGAAGGAAGGGTAACGAAAAACTGCAATCCTAATAGTGTTTTTTATTTTTAACAGCGCTCACTATACAGTATCCGTGACAAGTTAGTTTTATTCTGTGGTCGATACAATTATGGCGATACCCAATTTATATAGTTTTTTTATGTTGAAGTGCTATAAAAAAAGTGTTTTTTATTGTGTAAAACAATATTTATGCATCACTATCTTCTGTTAGCCATAACTTTTTTTATTTTTCTGTATACAGAGCTATGTAAGGACTTTTTTATTGCAGGATGAATTGAAGTTCTACAATTTTTTATTTATTTATTTAACGACGTTCACCTTGCGGGTTAATTAACATGTCAGATTTATACGGTGGGTCATTACGCACGTGGTGATACCAAATATGGTACTTTATTTATTTTTTAATCTTTTTTAGGGCGATTGCCATTTGTAAAGAGGAAAAGGGCGGTGTTCGTGTTTTTGTTTTATTTTCCGTGTTTGTGTTTTACTGTTTTTTCACTTTTTTATTTACTTTTTACATTCTTCTTACTTGATCACCTTTTTTTACTCTTCCTCATAGGGAAAATCCCTTTTATAATAGAAATCAATACACAGCTTATTGCTGGGTACTGGTTTCAAGGACAACTGTCAGTCACCATGCCCAGCCATGCCCAGCATGGTGACATCGCAGACAGCCCGGAAGGTATTCCGATCGTGCAGCTGTTGTTGCCGACAGAGACGCAGGAGAAGATCGCTCCTCCTGTGTCTCGCTTAGTTATAATTAAGGGATTAATGCTCCCCCCGGAGTGATCTCCGGTCGGGGCTGATGCTGCAGGATGTCAGCTGTAAAATACAGCTGACATACCGCAGTGATCGTGCGAACTCTGCTTTGGAGTTCGCACGATCTCCAGGATGTATGCATACGTCCAAGGTCGTGAAGGGGTTAAAGGTTTAATTCATATCCAAATTGGTTGAGAATGTCTTCTACATGGATTAGTGGGCCCAAAGAATAAAAAGCACAGTAATATGCGCCAAATATATTAAGGCTTTATACATTTGCTGCATTTTTCAGTGTTCATGCGTTTGACTTACACCTGGAGGAGGTTTCTGGTATAATAATGGGGCACATTTAGTAAATGTGCCAGGCCATGTGAGGCCCCACACCTTGGGCCATATGTATGAAAACGGTCTAGGTCTAAAATTCACTTTGTTGCCTATAGCAACCAATCAGAGCGCCCCTCTCATTTCATATAGTGCTCTGGAAATATGAAAGGGGCACTCTGATTGGTTTCTGTGGGCAACAAAGTGAATTTTAGACCCGGAGAATTTTCATACATGTGGCCCCTTGTTGGCAAGCTCCACTGACTTCTCCAAAAAATGGTGAGCTTGTTTTAAAACAATCGCTACTTGCACAAAATTTTTGCCCTTTTTTACACTAGAATACTGGTGTTGATAACGTCGTAAAGGCCCCCTCTGCTTACACTTTCTATTAGTTGGCTTAGTGATTGTGGCAAAATTTTGGTGCATGTAAATCCACAGACCCTTTCTGCAAAGCCACACACCTTTTGTCAGTGGTGGCACAGAAGTGTCAAACTTTCTAAAATACTAAGTCAATGCAAAGCATGTGTGTCGGTATTTTGGTGCAAAGTACACCAGAATTCTGGCACAGTTGCCATAGTAAATCTGCCACATTCTTTTTTTAAAATTCTGAATGAAACATAGGGCCCTTTAGGATCACCATGACCACTCTTTTCAATGTAAGCAGATCTACAATTTTTGTATCTACAGCATATACAACGCTAGGGAAGCTTATTGAAGGAATATTTATTAGAGAATTTAGTGAGTGCTGTCCTTAGTATGTCTTCCTTAGTGGGGGCTCTAGGTGGTTTACACTTGCTCTGTGTGTGTGGAGGTAAGTGGATTTGGAGGCCTAAAAGCAAAACTTTGGTTCTAAGACAGATAAAGAACATTTTGGACCTGTTTGGTTAAAAAAGCACTAAAGTACAGGTTACTTAAATAATAAAAATTCTAACTAGATTGCAGCATTGAAGCAGAATTATTTATGCAAAAAAGAATTACATGACTCCATTTCTTGTACTGACTGTGGATCACAGAAATTCAGTTTACTCAATGTACAACCACTAACACCACCCTGTGATTTTGTAAGATAAGAGATTTTTTTTGACCTGTCACAGATCTGCAAGACAGAAATGTCTCAGGAGAAGTTGCAGATATCAAACATCAGTTACTTCTCACAGTGCCTGATTTGTAAAGATTCAGACAGCCATACAATTTTAGCTTACCAAACATTTTACCATTTGGTTTACGGCATGAGTTCACTTTAATATTTTTCAAGTATAGCATCTTTATAACATGTCTTTTTTTTCGCTTAATGTTTACTTCTAATTTTAGTCTGGGCCATGTTAAAATATATTTAACGTTGCCTTTCGTCACCTGGAAACCCTCAATAAGCAGGTTAAATTTTGTCAGCATAATTCTTTGCTCATTTCCGAATGATGAATTGTATATTTTATGACACCTTAAAACTACTATAGGCAGTCAAATAGGCTCATGAGCATATAAACATAGCAAAACCTGCAGTTGTGTATTATGTTATACATAGTAATAGGTTTATCAACAGCAGTTTGCTGATAGGCGCAGTTCTGGAGGGGTAGACAGAAGATGTATCCAGGTTACAAGCCAAAGGTCAGGTTGGGCAGAGTGCACTTGAAGTCAGGTCAGCAGGCGGAAGGTCAGGGAAGGCAGCAGACAATGGGAGAATTAGGAACAAGCCAAAGGTCAAAACTGGGGAAAAGAATGTGTAATAGCACTGAAGATGCTGAAAACAAACTGTCAAGGTGCTTGAGAGGCAGGGGGAGGTGCCTTTAAGCAGCCTCAGGCAGCAGGCCTTAGGATAGGTAAGTTGAGCGGGTTACTTTGTTTTTTAAGTTACCAAGGGCATGCCCCAGGAGAAAGCTGGCAACTGACACCAAAGTGTAGGATCTACCAGAGTGGAAGAGACAGATGATGCATATGGCAGCAGAGAAGTACACAAGCGCACCTGTGGAGGATGGAGTGGACCACAGCACCACTCATGGCAATTTGTCAAAAGTCCATACTTTAGTTCAAAGTTTGTTATGTAGAACTCTATAGAATCCTCTGAAAAAGCTACAACATGTGTTTATAAATAGGTTTATGTGCATTAAAAAAAATTATTCAGAAAAGCATATTATTTGTAAAGCGTCAGAGGGCTATGTTTAGATGGTCACAATACAGCTGCATTTTAAAGTCCATATTATGTCTATGATCATAAGAGCTCATGCATATCTGGATCACCCTAGGGCTATATGTTCTAAGTCCCATAAAAGCCAATTAAGAGGCCTGTTTCTGGCCAAGCACTGGGATCATACTGCATTATGATGAGGCTTTGGTTCCCCTGACCAACATCTCTCTGCCTTGCTATTCATGGTTGCCCTCTATCTGAATGGCTTTATATATAAGGGAAATGAGTGATATTCTTTATATAACATTTATTTTTGCAATAATTTCAGTGCTTCTGTTATTTGTATTTTGAAACTCCATCTTGGTATGTGTATCTTATTTATGCAATGGGTTATTCGGTAAGATCTTTGGTAACATTATACAGTTCACCGCTAAGCACAGTATCTTTATCAAATCTTTTTTGAAGCATTGCCATTATGGTACAAGTATTTGCAGAGTATTCATTTGAAAAATGCACTTTTATTTGCAACAATAAACTTTTGCCCTCTGCTGAATTGGAATCATGGCTGTGGTAAGCACTGTTGCTTTGGGGAGTCCTGGGTTCAAAGGCCATCATCTGCATGGTTTTTGTATGATCTCGACATAACTGTGGGTTTACTATGGATACTCCAGTTCTCCCATACTTCAAAAACCGATAGGACAGACAGGTTAATGAAGAAGTTGGGTTATGAGGACAGGGACCAAAGGTACATAGTTACATAGTTAGTACGGTTGAAAAAAAGAGTTCCATCAATTTTAACCCAAGGGGGGGGAAAGGGTAAAGGGGAGAGAGCAGGGACATTATGTGTCCCAGGGTTTAATTCCCTTGAGACCACAAGGATAAACCCCAATCTGCTTGTGAGATATAACTCTGCCCCCGAGCCCCCCAGAGGATCCCGAATTTTTAATGGCTAGTCGCATTAAAATTTCTTTTGTTCCGGGAGGTATCAAAACCTTTCTTTAATCCTACGTTTTGGTGAAGCTCCCAGGGAGGTATTCCCCCAGATTCAAGTTTTCAGTGATGAAGCTTTTTTGGAGTGAATCTTTTTTCTTAGTCGAAGGGAATGTCCCCTTGCCCTTTTTGGGGGGTTTACTTAAAATTTAATTTTTCCCCTATTTTTGTGGGACCATTTATATATTTATATAAAATTAATCTGTCCCCCCCAAACCTCTTTTTCAAGACTAAATAAGTTCAAAATTTCACTAAAAAAAAAACCTCTCCTAATAAGATGTCAATTCCCCCTTATAAGTTTTGGTTTCTGTCTTGTTCTCCTCTAGTATTACATTCTTCTATAAAATTGGGGCCAGAACTGAACAGCATACTAAGTGAGGGGCACCCAAAGCTTTGTACGCGGTAGAATTAATCCCTTTTCCGCGGTCCTCCAAACCCCTTTTAATACATGCCAATATTTATTGCTTAAAGGAGTGTTGACTTTCATGCTATTTGTGTCTATGATTCAAAAACCCCCGATTTTCTCAACAAGCGATTTCCAAGTTTTTCTCCCCTTTTAAAAAAATGATGCCTGTAGATTATTTCTCTCCCGATGAGAACCTTAAATTTTTCCCCATTGAAAACCCCTTTGCCAAATGGATGCCCAAGAATCAGTGTGTCCCGGTTGCTTGAAGTTATGAGATCTTCCATGTTGCACTACCCCGCATAGCTTGGTGTCATTGCAAAAAAGGAGGTGCTATCGTCCTTTTACATATATTAATAAATACTTAAATAAGAAGGACCCCAAAATGAGCCCTGCGGCACACACTCACGACGGGGGCCACTCGAGTAGGAATCATTTTCCACACTCCTGGGTGTTAGCAGCCCGTTTTTTATAATTAAACTGTTATCTTAACCCCCTGGATTCAAACACTTTGAGGACAGTGTCAAATGCCTTTTCAAAGTCTAAAAAAAAATATCCAGTGCCCCCCTTCAGACTTTATACCCCCTTTTATAAAAAAGAAAAAGATTGGGGTGAAGCTTTGTCCTTAGTAAAAACATGCTGGCAATCATTAAAATATTGTGTTTGTCAACATACTCTGTTTTTATTT